>ONZH01019736.1:0-52600 GCA_900303285.1 Rhinella marina | reverse complement strand
CCAAGAGGTGAGCCTTAAAAATTTTGTAGGCCCAAGAGGTGAGCCATAAATATTTTTTTTTTTTTTTTACGGAGCAATTCTACGGCGGTTAAGGAGGAGGAGGAGGAGGTGGAGGAGGAAATGGCACTTCATACAGATGGCACTTCACTTTTGGCTGCTTTCCACTGTTGGAGAAGCAAAGTCCAGGTCAATCCACTTGCTGTTCATTTTGATTAGCGTCAGCCTGTCGGCACTGTCGGTTGACAGGCGGCTGCGCTTATCGGTTATAATGCCCCCGGCTGCGCTGAACACCCTTTCTGATAGCACGCTGGCGGCAGGGCAGGCAAGCACCTCCAAGGCGTACAGGGACAGTTCCAGCCACGTGTCCAACTTGGAGACCCAGTAAGTGTAGGACGCCGAGGGATCGGGGAGGACAGGGGTACGGTCTGCCAGGTACTCCCGCAACATCTGCCGATACTTGTCCCTCCTGCTGATAGCGGGCCCCGCAGTGATGGAAGTTGCACGAGGGGGTGCCATGAACGTGTCCCACACCTTGGAGAGTGTTCCCCTGGTGGCTGTGGGCCTGATCGATGTTGTGGGACTCTGGGAGACCCTCTCCTCTCTGCCGCCAGCGATGGTGGGTGGGAAAATCTCCATCATGTTCTGCACGAGTTCCCTCTGGTATTCCAGCAATCGATTCGTCCTCTCCTCTACCGGAATAAAAGAGGAGACGTTATCTTTATACCGGGGGTCCAGGAGTGCGAAGACCCAGTACAGTTTGTTCTCCACTATCAGGACAACACGTGTGTCCCGGGAAAAGCAGCCCAGCATGAAGTCAGCCATGTGTGCCAGACTCTGAATAGGCATGACGTCACTGCCCCCACCAGAAGGATCACTTGCCATTTCCTCCTCTTCCTCTTCCGCCTCCTCTCTGCCCCATCCTCGCTGAACCAATGGGACGCACACAGCCTGACTGCTACCCTCGCCGCCAGCGTCCTCCTCCTCTTCCACAGCCACCTCCACGTCGTCCTCCTCCTCCTCATCCTCCTCCTCCTCCTGCAACTGCCACCGAGAAGCAGACAAAAGTGTGGTCTGACTGTGTAGCTCCGTTGTGTCTCCTCCTACCCCTCTCTCCTCTGCGTGCAATGCATTCTCCCTTATTGCGATGAGCGATTCTTTAAGGACGCATAGGAGCGGGATGGTTACGCTCACTATAGCGTCCTCGCTGCTGACCTTCTTGGTGGACTCCTCAAAGATACGCAGTACATCGCATATGTCTGCCATCCATGGCCACTCGTGGTTGGCAAACTGAGGGAGCTGAGTTGGAGGCACGCGTGGATTCATAATCTGGTACTCCATCAATGCTCTCTGCTGCTCACACACCCTGGCCAACATGGAATAGGTGGAATTCCAGCGAGTCGGCAGGTCGCACAACAGCCGATGTTCAGGCAAATGGAGGCGTTGCTGGGAGTTTTTTTAAGCTAGCAGCAGCTACAGTTGACTTCCGAAAGTGAGCGCACAAGCGCCGCACTTTCACCAGTAGCTCTGCCAGGTTGGGGTAAGTCTTTAGAAATTTTTGGACTACCAGATTAAAAACGTGGGCCAGGCATGGTACGTGATTGAGTTCTGCAAGCTCCAGAGCCGCCACCAGGTTACGGCCGTTATCGCACACGACCATGCCTGGTCCTAGCTGCAGCGGCGACAGCCACATCTCCGTCTGCTGCAATATGGCGTCCCTCACCTCTGGGGCGCTGTGCTTCCTGTCGCCCAAGCTGATGAGCTTAAGCACCGCCTGCTGACATCTCCCCGCGCCAGTGCTGCAACGCTTCCAGCTAGCGGCTGAGGGCGATGTTAAGGCAGAGGAGGAGGAGGAGGAGGAAGAGGAGGGGGGTTTATCAGAACCCCTGCTGGCAATCTTGGGCGGGGGTGGTAGGTAGGCCGTCTCTCTTTGCGACCCGTCCCCGCTTCCACAACATTCACCCAGTGTGCCGTCAAAGAGATGTATCGTCCCTGGCCGCAAACGCTTGTCCACGAGTCGGTGGTCAAGTGGACCTTTGCGCTGACTGCGTACCTCAGGGCCCGCCTGATGTTACGCGACACGTGCTGGTGCAGGGCGGGGACGGCAACTCCGGGAAAAGTAGTGGCGGCTGGGGACGGAATAGCGAGGTGCGGCAGCCGCCATCAGGTCGCGGAAGGCCTGCGTCTCCACAAGCCTAAACGGCAACATCTCCAGGGCCAGCAGTTTGGAGATGTGGCAGTTTAAGGCTTGGGCTTGGGGGTGACTCGAGGCGTACTTCCGCCTGCGGTCGAACGCCTGCGAGATGGACAGTTGATGGGACGAGGAGTGTGAAGGTGCAGGCGAAGATGCGGGGGAAGGGGAGGCAGCAGGAGAAGGCCCCAAAGTAGTCGAGGCAGATGTGGAGGTGTCTTGGCTGGAGGTCTGGACCGCAGTGGCAGCACACAACAAAGGGGAAGAGGCAGTGGCAGGAAGACCTGGCGCAGGTTGTATTGCGTTTGCTCTCTCCCACTCAGCCCAGTGCTTGACTTCCAAGTGACGCCGCATGCCTGAGGTGGTCAGATTGCTCTTCTCAGAGCCCCTACTCAGTTTTGAGTGGCAGAGTGTGCAAACCGCGCTCAGTTTGTCATCCGCACAAACATTAAAAAATCTCCACACCACAGAAGTACGAGGCCTCGATGGGGAGCTTCGCACGACTGCCTGCTGCCGGGAACAGCTTCGGCCCTGCTGGCTTGTGGCCTCACTTCTCTGTCTGGACTGTCCTCTGCCTCTGGACATCCCTCTGCCTGTGGACATCCCTCTGCTCTGGACATCCCTCTGCCTCTTGCTGCCTTTTTCGGTGCTGCGCAGACCACCACCTCTCCACTGCTTTCCCTGCTGGACATCGCCCCTGGCCAAGTGGGGTCGGTCATTTCGTCATCCACCACCTCCTCTTCCACTTCCTCACTCTGCTCCTCCTCCTGCCCACTGGACATTCCAACAGCCTCCCTTGATGGCAACTGCGTCTCATCATCATCATCGCTCATGATAACAGATGCTGGTTCAGGGTCCACATCAGCAGGAGATGGCGAATACTCAAGTGGTTGGGCATCACTACAAACAAATTCCTCTGGTAGCTCCAGGGATTCTTCCGGCACATCTGAAAAAGGACCCGAAAAGAGCTCCTGGGAGGGGTCAAGGGTGGGATGACTCTGTTGGCCAGGTGTGGAGGAAGGAGGGTCAGAGTGAGACTGTGTGGATAACTGGCTGGTGGACAACTGTGTGGAAGCGCTATCGGCTATCCATTGCACCACCTGTTCACACTGCTCAGGCCTCAACAGCGGTGTAACCCGCCCCCTGCTTAACTGTCCCATAAAGGCAGGGATTCTGGATGAGCGGAATCCTGGCTGCCCCTCACCAGCACGCATTGTATCCCCACTGGCTTCAACAAGGCCCCCAACAGCATTTCCGCGCCCCCGTCCTCGTCCACGTCCACGTCCGATTCCGCTAGCCCTCCGCATTTTTTTTTTTGGTTACAATATTTGGCATACACAGCCGTATACTACCAGGTCAGACGGTGTGTATTAACACCACGTATATAAAAGAGTTTTGCAGGCACGCAGAACGCACAGTATAGGTGCCAAATAAAAGGACTTTTTTTAAAATATGTCTGATTACACAGCCGTGTACTAACAGGTCAGACGGTGGGTATTAACAGCACGTATATAAAAGAGTTTTGCAGGCACGCAGAACACACAGTACAGGTGCAAAATAAAAGGACTTTTTTTTAAATATTTCTAGGTACACAGCCGTGTACTACAAGGTCAGACGGTGTGTATTAACACCACGTATATAAAAGAGTTTTGCAGGCACGCAGAACGCACAATACAGGTGCCAAATAAAAGGCCTTTTTTTTAATATTTCTAGGTACACAGCCGTGTACTACAAGGTCAGACGGTGTGTATTAACACCACGTATATAAAAGAGTTTTGCAGGCACGCAGAACGCACAGTACAGGTGCCAAATAACAGGACTTTTTTTTAAATATGTCTGATTACACAGCTGTGTACTAACAGGTCAGACGGTGGGTATTAACAGCACGTATATAAAAGAGTTTTGCAGGCACGCAGAACGCACAATACAGGTGCCAAATAAAAGGACTTTTTTTAATATTTCTAGGTACACAGCCGTGTACTACAAGGTCAGACGGTGTGTATTAACACCACGTATATAAAAGAGTTTTGCAGGCACGCAGAACGCACAATACAGGTGCCAAATAAAAGGACTTTTTTTAAAATATTTCTAGGTACACAGCCGTGTACTACGAGGTCAGACGGTGTGTATTAACACCACGTATATAAAAGAGTTTTGCAGGCACGCAGAACGCACAGTACAGGTGCCAAATAAAAGGACTTTTTTTAAATATGTCTGATTACACAGCCATGTACTAACAGGTCAGACGGTGGGTATTAACAGCACGTATATAAAAGAGTTTTGCAGGCACGCAGAACGCACAGTACAGGTGCCAAATAAAAGGACTTTTTTTTAAATATGTCTGATTACACAGCCATGTACTAACAGGTCAGACGGTGGGTATTAACAGCACGTATATAAAAGAGTTTTGCAGGCACGCAGAACGCACAGTACAGGTGCCAAATAAAAGGACTTTTTTTTAAATATGTCTGATTACACAGCCGTGTACTAACAGGTCAGACGGTGGGTATTAACAGCACGTATATACAAGAGTTTTGCAGGCATGCAGAACGCACAATACAGGTGCCAAATAAAAGGCCTTTTTTTAAATATGTCTGATTACACAGCCGTGTACTAACAGGTCAGACGGTGGGTATTAACAGCACGTATATAAAAGAGTTTTGCAGGCACGCAGAACGCACAATACAGGTGCCAAATAACAGGACTTTTTTTTAAATATGTCTGAGTACACAGCCGTGTACTACAAGGTCAGATGGTGTGTATTAACACCACGTATATAAAAGAGTTTTGCAGGCACGCCGAACGCACAGTACAGGTGCCAAATAAAAGGACTTTTTTTTAAATATGTCTGATTACACAGCCGTGTACTAACAGGTCAGATGGTGGCTATTAACAGCACGTATATAAAAGAGTTTTGCAGGCACGCAGAACGCACAGTACAGGTGCCAAATAAAAGGACTTTTTTTTAAATATGTCTGATTACACAGCCGTGTACTAACAGGTCAGACGGTGGGTATTAACAGCACGTATATAAAAGAGTTTTGCAGGCACGCAGAACACACAATACAGGTGCCAAATAAAAGGACTTTTTTTTAATATTTCTAGGTACACAGCCGTGTACTACAAGGTCAGACGGTGTGTATTAACACCACGTATATAAAATAGTTTTGCAGGCACGCAGAACGCACAATACAGGTGCCAAATAAAAGGACTTTTTTTTTAAAATATTTCTAGGTACACAGCCGTGTACTACCAGGTCAGACGGTGTGTATTAACACCACGTATATAAAAGAGTTTTGCAGGCACGCAGAACGCACAATACAGGTGCCAAATAAAAGGCCTTTTTTTAAATATGTCTGATTACACAGCCGTGTACTAACAGGTCAGACGGTGGGTATTAACAGCACGTATATAAAAGAGTTTTGCAGGCACGCAGAACGCACAATACAGGTGCCAAATAAAAGGACTTTTTTTTTAATATTTCTAGGTACACAGCCGTGTACTACAAGGTTGGTGTGTATTAACACCACGTATATAAAAGAGTTTTGCAGGCACGCAGAACGCACAATACAGGTGCCAAATAAAAGGACTTTTTTTTTAATATTTCTAGGTACACAGCCGTGTACTACCAGGTCAGACGGTGTGTATTAACAGCACGTATATAAAAGAGTTTTGCAGGCACGCAGAACGCACAGTACAGGTGCCAAATAAAAGGACTTTTTTTAAATATGTCTGATTACACAGCCGTGTACTAACAGGTCAGACGGTGGGTATTAACAGCACGTATATATAAAAGAGTTTTGCAGGCACGCAGAACGCACAATACAGGTGCAAAATAACAGGACTTTTTTTAAATATGTCTGAGTACACAGCCGTGTACTAACAGGTCAGACGGTGGGTATTTACACCTGGTATACAAAAAGGGTATTGCAGGCACACAGAACCCAGAACACTAGAGCCAAAAAAACTGTATTTAAAAAAAAAAAATGTACACAGCCGTATACTGCCAGAAGATCAGATGGTGCATATACACACTAGGTATATAACAGGGTTTTGCAGCCAAAAAGAACGCAGAACAGTAGTGCCAAATATAGTTTGGTATGTAGCAGAGCACCTAATACACCACTAATGCCTCTCTCTGTCCCTACTCCAGCAGCTATCCCTAAATACAGCAGCCGTTCTCTGCAGAGTGTATATGGTAGTAAAGCTATCACTGTACTGCTTTATAGTAGCCCTGATAAGGGCTTTTAATCACGCTCCTGCCTGTCCAACAGCTAAAACCTATCTCTCCCTTCTCCAGCCTCTGTCCCTGACTAAGTTCACGCAGCATATGCGAACGAGCAGGAAGACCTGAGTTATTAATATTCGAGGTCACGTGGTTTTTCCAGCCCATCCATGTAGATGCCGTTTTCGCGCTGCCAGCGTGCTCCGCGGGCCTGTCATACCCCCCCTGCATGGTGATTGGTGGAAAAAGAGCGCCAGGGAAGGTGGGAGGGGAAACGAATTCTAAGTGCGCCATCGCCGTTATACTCGATCGAAATCGAGTATGCCGAATAGGTAAGTATTCGATCGAATACCGGCTCGATCGAACACTACTCGCTCATCTCTATGAAGTAATATTTAAGTATTTTCATTTTATTAATTTATTAATTCCCGGAGAACCCCTTTAAGAATTAGAAACAGCCATGCAACTGAGTGGTGGTCACAAAAATGGAAGGAGTAGGTAGTTCAATGAATAAAGTTATTAATAGAAGTAGTGGGGCAGCGACAGACATAGGCCTTCGATAGTATAACAAATCTTAATGAATGTGCCCCATAGTGCGACATCAGGTCACAGTGCGGGCCCAGAGAAGAGTGGAGAATGCAGGAAGAGTCGTCGTGTGAAGAGGTAAATTATTTAGTTATTTTTAGTCTGATCTGAGGTCTGATATGGGAATATGATGAAGATTATGGGTCAAAATTGGAGGTCTGATAAGAAATACTTTTTTCCTCCTCTAAAGGTGCACCTTATAATCCAGTGTGTCTTATAAAGCGAAAAATTATGGTATACCTGTATATAAGAGCATACATCATTTTATGCATTGATAAACTACACTCACTGGCCACTTTATTAGGTACACCATGCTAGTAACGGGTTGGACCCCCTTTTGCCTTCAGAACTGCCTCAATTCTTCGTGGCATAGATTCAACAAGGTGCTGGAAGCATTCCTGAGATTTTGGTCCATATTGACATGATGGCATCACACAGTTGCCGCAGATTTGTCGGCTGCACATCCATGATGCGAGTCTCCCGTTCCACCACATCCCAAAGATGCTCTATTGGATTGAGATCTGGTGACTGTGGAGGCCATTTGAGTACAGTGAACTCATTGTCATGTTCAAGAAACCAGTCTGAGATTATTCCAGCTTTATGACATGGCGCATTATCCTGCTGAAAGTAGCCATCAGATGTTGGGTACATTGTGGTCAGAAAGGGATGGACATGGTCAGCAACAATACTCAGGTAGGCTGTGGCGTTGCAACGATGCTCAATTGGTACCAAGGGGCCCAAAGAGTGCCAAGAAAATATTCCCCACACCATGACACCACCACCACCAGCTTGAACCGTTGATACAAGGCAGGATGGATCCATGCTTTCATGTTGTTGACGCCAAATTCTGACCCTACCATCCGAATGTCGCAGCAGAAATCGAGACTCATCAGACCAGGCAACGTTTTTCCAATCTTCTATTGTCCAATTTCGATGAGCTTGTGCAAATTGTAGCCTCAGTTTCCTGTTCTTAGCTGAAAGGAGTGGCACCCGGTGTGGTCTTCTGCTGCTGTAGCCCATCTGCCTCAAAGTTCGACGTACTGTGCGTTCAGAGATGCTCTTCTGCCTACCTTGGTTGTAACGGGTGGCAATTTGAGTCACTGTTGCCTTTCTATCAGCTCGAACCAGTCTGCCCATTCTCCTCTGACCTCTGGCATCAACAAGGCATTTCCGCCCACAGAACTGCCGCTCACTGGATGTTTTTTCTTTTTCGGACCATTCTCTGTAAACCCTAGAGATGGTTGTGCGTGAAAATCCCAGTAGATCAGCAGTTTCTGAAATACTCAGACCAGCCCTTCTGGCACCAACAACCATGCCACGTTCAAAGGCACTCAAATCACCTTTCTTCCCCATACTGATGCTCGGTTTGAACTGCAGGAGATTGTCTTGACCATGTCTACATGCCTAAATGCACTGAGTTGCCGCCATGTGATTGGCTGATTAGAAATTAAGTGTTAACGAGCAGTTGGACAGGTGTACCTAATAAAGTGGCCGGTGAGTGTATATTCCAATGCTCTTCAGTAAAGGTCATTGCTCATAGCCAATGATCCAAAAAACACCTATTTCCAGAAAATAACATAGTGTACACGCTCATGTTCTAATCAACAAGAGTTCTATGGTGATGAAATTACTTATTTTTATGACCAAACCAAAAACTGCAATATTGGGACCTGAAGTAGAAGAGATTTAACCTTTTCAATTTTTAGCAATGTTGACAGAAAGTTACTCAACTGTGAGCTCTAACACTAGAGGAGTTAAATGCATGTCAGCACACATTACCGTCCGGGAAGAAATTCTTCTCAAAAGGTCTAAGGAAAATTAAATCATTAGTATAATGAAGATGAGGTGCAGTTATTCTCAAAGTCATGGCTATCATGTGCTAATTAAAACTCTCGAGAATTCCTCAAGTGCTTCTCGACAGAAATCTGATTGGAGCCAATAAAGACGTTCAGATCTGGTACCTCACTCTGCTATTTTTTCCATCCACTTTATGAAATTATCAAAATGTTTCTGCATCTCATTTCTCCAGGGCCAGAAATAGAAACTGAAGCACAAACTGATCACGGAGGACCAATTTTAGATGTTTTATAACACGCATACGAAAGTCAACTGACTCATCTGCTCTCTGCCAGCAATAAAAAGCCGCCTGAGCTCGGCCCATCATATTTACTGACATCAAGTATACTTAGTGCTTCAAACGAACAGAACGGCCTGGAAGATAGATTACAGGGCCATTTATATGTCGTCTAAGCCTAAAATAGCAGTTGATCTAATGTGAACAAAGGAGGAACAAATACACCAGTCGTGGCAAAACTTGAAGAATCTCTGTAACATTCAATAAATCGTCATTCACACCATCATGTTTTCTAAAACAGTAACATTTCTTTAAAGGAATTCTCCTGGAGTTAAGAAAATTAAATTATTGAAAATACATAAATATTACTTTATTATATATTCCCAAATACCTTTCACTAGTTATAATGGCTCGTTTTGTCTGGAGATCAATCATTAGGAGAAATAAAATGGCCGCCGCCCTATTAGTACACACAAAACCTGTCCTAATCACACAGCAGGACAAGTAACTTCACAACATTGAGGTAAAGAGCTGCCTCATCCTCCTCTCTGCTCTACTTGTCAGGGATTATGATCCTGAATACAGATGATAAGAGCTTCATCTGAATCTCTGTAGGAATGGAGTTCATGAGGAGACATGAAGTGCAGAGAGGAGGTGGGAGTGTGGCTAATGAGCAGCAGCACTTGTCCACAGTCTCCATTACCACAGCTCCATATTACCACAGTCTGAGCTGTCTGTCCTATCTGTACTTCATGTCTCCTCATGATCTCCATTCCTGCAGAGATTCAGCTAAAGATCATATTAAACTGTATTCAGGACCATAATTCCTGACAAGCAGAGCAGAGAGGAGGATGAGGCAGCTCTTTACCTCAGTATTGTGAAGTAACTTGTCCTGCTGGGTGATTAGGACAGGTTTTGTGTGCACTAATAGGATGGCAGCCATTTTGTTTCTCCTAATGATTTCTCCCTAGAGAAATGGAGCAATTAAAACTAATGAATGATATTCAGGAATATAAAAACTCACTTTAAGGCCTAATGAACATGAACATATTTTTGGTGTACAGGCATGATCATGTTTCAATGCCCTGCCCTGTCAATCAAAGTGCAGAGGAAGAAACAGTTGCATAGAACAGAGCCTCTAGGTGTAACGGTAATGCCCCTGTTGCTCCTAGAGACTCATTTGCATATATTAAAACATCATTTTTCTCAGTAATGCAGGCACATATTAATATGGGACCAACACAGGTGCCTTCAGCTGCCAAGTGCACATGTAACAGGTCAGCCAGTGTCGTAGGTACAAATTTGCTGACAGATGCCCTTTAATCGACCTCTATGGTAGCCCTATATCACGTGGCGATGCCATATTTCTCATGATACAATGTTCTTTTATGGGAAAACAATATTCATGTCATAGGAAATAAATATACAGTATATAGGCCCCACAATAATTTGTCATCCAGAACCCGACGTGATGATATGATATCAGACTATATAAAATGCCATCTGTCAGATGTTAAAATGTCATTAAAGGATTATTATTAAGTACATGGAAAAGTACAAGTATTGCCTCTATAAAGCAAATAATAAACAGCGTATCTACTTTGGCTAATGTGAATAGATTGTCTCATCAAGACTGCGGTCCGCTGGTTAATTAGCATGCACGCTGCAGCGCCTACCTTAATGTTCTCCATAAACATACTTGTAAGCCAAACAATATTTCCTGATTATCCCATTCTGAAAATGGATTTATCCTAACATCACACTCAGTGTGAACATTGCTTTACTCATTTTATTTTACTTTTTTTTTAACCTAAATGTTTGCTTATTCTTTCCTATAAATGTAAAAATAAAGTAAAACAGCAACTAATTAAATGGCTAAAAGTTTTATTTTGCTAATTACTAAACGTGTTGTTCTCAGTGCGCGCAAAGACGACAACCTATAATTAAAATGATATTCACTTTTTACGTGATTTTCTTTCGCCCATTTCGCTAAAATGGAATCCATTTATGTGACTTCATCTAAATGAAGAATTTATTATAGGGTTTTATCTGCTTCTCTGCTGTGCTTACTCATTTGAACAATGAACTGCAACACTTTAATGGAGGGTGACAAGGCAATCATAGATGTAATGCACGCGGTACGCGTACTCTAAATGCTTGGTTTATTAGGACAAGAGACTAAAATATGTACCTAAATCTGACTATTTTATTAGACGAGGACCAAGAAAATTGTAACAAATACTCGATGATGCCTGTCATGATAGTTTCCATGTAAATCACTCTGATCCACTTAGCACACCTCCTCCATACTTCAGAGAGACTAAAGGCTGGCTTTGGGGGATAGCAAACTGTGCAACTGCCCAAGTGCCCCATGTCCTAAGAAGCCCAACTTTGAGCCGTAGTTCCCAGCAAGGAATGGTTGACAAAGGTTTGCAAGGAACAGGGCTGACCACCCTGTCCCTCAATTCTTGGTAGGATAGGGCTGGTCCTGTCCAGAGACAGAGAGGAGAGGTAAAGCTCTGGCTCCTGTTACAGATCCTCCATAGTGATCAGGTATTCTTCAGCCTCAAGTCAAGCCTGGAGAAGCTCGACAGCAGAGCGAAAAGCTCTGACCAGCATCTACAGACACTGCTGTAAGGTGAGGGACTACGACTAAGACACCCATCACCCAGAACGTTACAAGGCCAGTACAATCTCAGTGCTTAACTGCAGCCATCCAACCTGACTCCAGATTGCTTGCTGATGGCAGAAAGAATTGCTGCTGTTGAATGTACTTGAAGTTCTACGTTGCACTTAACTCTGACCTACTTCTTCAGTACTATATTTCCAATGCACCAATACCCAGGGAGCAACGGCCTGAGGGAGTACACAATGACACAACCCTTCATCAAGGCCACTACCACTCCTATCCTTTACACCAACTGTAGATGATGAGCAAAAATGCTTCCTTTACTGATAATACAACCATCTGCATCCGTTATGAACAGATCCGGTTGTATTATCAGAACAGAAGCGTTTTTGTTGATAGCCAAAACATAGCCAAGACAGATCCTTCATGAACTCCACTGAAAGACAACGGATCAGTTTTCTATGGTGTCTGAGAAAATGGATCAGTCCCCATTGACTTGCATTGTGGGTTGTGCTGTATCCGTTTTGCTTGGTATCCCATGACAGAAAGAAAACTGCAGCATACCGTGATTTGCTGTCCGGAATGAGAATGGAATGAATTTTGGAGCACTCCATCGGTTCAGTTTCATTTTGTCCCCATTTGTCTCCCAATGTAAATGCAAGTGTGAAAGTAGCCATAAAAAGAGTACAATGCAATAATAAAAAAAAAGATTGCTCATTTTTTATATTACTGATATATGTCCTTTTAGTAATTTAGAGATAAGGTCTATTAGATGAAGTAAAAGTAGGATGCACACAGCTAGAAAAACAGTTAACCCTTTGTGACTGAACAATATTTTTAACCCCTTCAGCCCCAGCGCCGTACATGTACGGCGCTGGGGCGGTGCGGGAACATGACGCCTGCTCACACTGTTTCAAACAGCAGAGACTTGCTCCTACTTACCAGCATCGGTGATCGCTGAGTAAAGGCATTAGATGCCGTAATCACGTGAGATCACGGCATCTAATAGCTGTAAAACCCGGAAGCGCTTGCCGTGTGGCCAATCGGGGTGTCTGTATTTTGGCCACTAGATGGCAGGCCAGGATAAGAAATGAGCAAAAGGGATTTTAAATGGAGTATGTAAAATCCTTGATTGCTCAAAAAGAAAAAAGAAAAAACATTATCTATTTTCTCATTTATGAGCCTTAAAATAATCACCAAAAATTAAAAAAAAATGTTAAAAAATATATAAAATAAAAAATATAAAAGTTTAAATCACCCCCCTTTCTGTATAATTAAAAAATAAATACCTAAATAACAATAAATATAGACATCATTGGTATCACCGCGACCAAAAACGCCCGTACTTTTAAAATATGAAAAAGAATTTCCAATACAGCGAATTGCGTGACGGAAAAAAACGTCAAAATGGCCGATTCGATGTTTTTTGTCGCTTTTTTTTCTTTAAAAAATTAAATAAACAGCAATCAAAAAGTCATACACACCCCAGAATGGTATCAATAAAAAGTTCAGATCGCCCCGTAAAAATTGAGCCCCCATACAGCTCCGTACACATAAATACCAAAAAGGTATAGGGATCAAGATATGACGACAAAAAAAAAATTCCAACTTTATAATTATTTTATCACTATCAACACGCAATAAAAATTATACATATTAGATATCGACAGATTCGTACTGACCAGTAGAATGAAAATAACTGGTCGGTTTTAATGAACATCAAACGCTGTAAATAAAAAACACGTAAAACTGTAGCGGAATTGCGTTTTTTTTGCAATTTCACCCGATTTGGAATTTTTTTTCTGCTTCCCACTACACCATATGCAATAGTAAATGGTGGCGTTGAAAAGTACAACTTGTCCCGCAAACAACAAGCCTTCATACAGCTATGTGAACAGAAAAATAAAAAAGTTATGGCTGTATGAAGCGAGTATAAATGAAAACGTAAAACCGAAAAAACCTCTGGGGCTGAAACGGTTAATAAAAGCCAATTGAAAATATGATTTATAGCCAAAAATGAGTAAAATGCAATCATAAACAAAAATTTGCCCCTGAAGGTGTACATAGCCTTTAAGGTGTAATAAATTACACTGCTAGAATACTGGTGACGAGTTAGTAATATGTGTCAAATAAAAAACAGAGTGCTTCTTTAATTTCATATAATTTTTATGTTTTCTTTCTGCCAAGATGTGCACAGCCGGCCATGATATTGAGAAGTGATCCGCTGCCAGGCTGACTCTAACTGGTTGCACTCTGCTCTAATGATTAGACGTGTTAAGCCCCCACTACTTCACCCTTTTATTGGTATGTGATGGATGCATTTATTTATCAGCTAATAATAGAAGTCAGTGGTGTGGGCGGCAAAATCACAATCCACACCAAGCTTCATCTCCTAGAGATTTCATTTCATCACACATTCCCATATAGCCAACTCTCCTGTCATGATATGTTCTGGTTTGGTACGAAAATAGCAGGATACTGATAACAAAACCGGTTCTACAGTATAATTTCCTATAGGAAATCTTGTGTCATCAGTTGTGATGACGCACATCTTACCGAGCTACGTCAGTGATTTCCATCAGTGATTGTGAGCCTAAACCAGGAGTGGAGCCTCCACAGACATAAGGTATAAGGGAAAGATCTGCACCTTGTCTGTGTTGCTGACCCACTCTTGGTTTTCACTGATCAAACACTGACTATGGGAATCAGACCTTACACTACGACGACAAAATAGATGAAAATAAGGATCTCACAAGTCTTGATCTTATGGGACACAAGTGCTGTGTTTGATAGGAGTCTGTCAGCAGTTTTGTCAATGCACAGACTGCTGACAGACACAGGAAAGGGCAGGGGATAGCGGATACGTTTTTGTTAAATGGGGTCCCACTGCTGCGACCTCCATGATCACAAGAACATGGGCCCTATACCCTGAAATGAAAGTAGTGGCTGGTTGAGCATGCCCATGGAACTCCATTTATTCTCTATGGGAGTGAAAGAGACAGATAAGCACAGCGTCCAACTATTTCTGGCAGTCTCATAAAGAATGAGTGGAGAAGCATGGGGCACACTGAGCCAGCCACTCCTTTCATTTCCGGCTCAGTGTCCCTGATCTTATGATTACGGGGGTCCCAGTGGTCAGACCCTGAGTGATCTAATAGCTAGGGCATTCTGAGATCTACAGATTATAGTTAAACACATACTATGACTGTTCTGTGTCATCGTGTACTGTATAATGTTGATGGCGGCTTTTTGTGGGGCATCTTATTTATTTACATATGCAGTGGCCAGGTTTGGGGTGGCCCCAGCGCCACACTGGGTCCCCCAGACACCGTTGAGGTGTCACCACATGTTGTTCCTCTCTGGAAAGGGATGGTAAGGCATGGTGCACCTCAATGGGAAATAAGTCCAGAGTCAGGGTCTGCAGTAACCAGTGTGCTTCTTTACTGGACGAATTCAGGTAGAAAACAATACAGGTGATGCACTGGGCTGGCTGCTGCCGTCTCCTCCCTGGCAGA
Source organism: Rhinella marina (assembly GCA_900303285.1). Classification (NCBI taxonomy): domain Eukaryota; kingdom Metazoa; phylum Chordata; class Amphibia; order Anura; family Bufonidae; genus Rhinella; species Rhinella marina. The sequence continues at coordinate 37,384 of ONZH01019736.1, read as the reverse complement.
AGAAGGGTTTGATGCTGAGGAAAGGCCTGAGCTAGCTATCCCTCCCTCTCTTCAGAAGGCTGGTACCCTGGTCAAAGGCTGGTGATTCAGAGTCTGTGGCAGAGTATCCCCGTCTCAGCTTCTCCTTTTGGTCACTCATGCAGACTGGCATGAGTCTCCTCTTCCAAGCACTGTTCCTTAACTGCAGAACACTAGGGGCTCTGACTGCTCTGTTTATATACCATTTCTAGCTAGACTGAAAACTGGGAGCGGTGGAGTGGAGAAACTCAGCACAAACAGTTACAAAATTACCACTCCCGTCTGGCATAGACTTACATTAGAGATTCATTGGTACTCAATGGCAATCATACAGCAGTTTTTGCAGACAAAAACGAGTTTCTAGACATAACAACAAAGTTAAACCAGACAGTCACAAGGTCAGTCTGTCTGGTGGTAAACAAGTCTGGCTTTTTCCCTCCAAAACATGCTCTTCTTTAAAGCATGCGCAGAAGCGCTTGCAGTTCCGAACACCGCAAGCGCTTCCATCCTTGTGCGCACGCGCCGTCACTTCCGGTTCAGCGAAGTGACGGCGCGTGCGCACAAGGATGGAAGCGCTTGCGGTGTTCGGCACTGCAAGCGCTTCTGCGCATGCGCCGGCGGGATTTCAGCGCTAGGCCAAACGGCCTAGCGCTGTCAATCATTTTTCAGAGGGGCGTGGACGTCGGCATCGGAGAGAGCCTCGGGACCCGGGGGCGGTGAAGAAGCGGTGCTCAGGAAGAAAGAGCCGCCCCCCGGTGCTCCGAAGGCTCATTAACATAAAGATTAAAGGTCTTTTTTCAGCACAACCGCTGCGCTGTACTCTGCAATAAAGGTATGTTCTAACTGTAGAAGTCAAGGGGTTTAACCTATGTATTTAAATACATAGGTTAAAACCTAGTGACAGAGCCTCTTTAAACCCTATGGCAGCTGTGGAAAATTACCAGCTTCTTATTCAAAGTCCTAACAGTCTCTCTGTATTTATTAACCCTTGCAAATGAACAGGATACATATATCACAACATACATATAAAATGCAGTTAAACAGTGCACGTTAACCCTTTCAAGTGACATAAAGAAGTTTATAACTGCATAGAGGAAACAGGGGTAAATGTCCACAAATGTCCAGACTTTACAGTACTCCTGCTACAGGGCACTACACATATATAGCGCAGTAGAGACATTAGCATTTTTCACTGCTCTGACAAGAAAGTGGAAGCCAAACATGTCTGCAGTTTTATGAGCACTCGAAAGAACAAATTATTCTAACTTGCTCCTGGATCCAAATGAAATGCGGCTTTAAGTGAACTTCTGTATCCTAAAGGTAAAAGTTACTTTAAAAAAGGCTTATATTAGATTCAATTTAACCAGTATCATCTATCATTATGCCCTCTCTTACACAGTCGTCAATTTAGACTTTACAGAGCTCTGGCGCTGATATAAAATAACGGAGGGAGCGCCCCTAGTCAGGCCAATAAACCTCAATCATGCGGGAAGGTAAATAGGAAAAATGAAAACCTCTCACTTTTCAGAGAGTTCAAAGAGGAATCCTATTTTTCAGACACTGCTGAAACCTGAACATCCCGGTCCAGTAATTGTAACATGTTAATCCTTCTGATGCCCGTTCCGATTACCGGGAATAGGATCTATGGTTACGGCTAATGACTGACCACAATACGAACGACATGGGCAGAACGATACCTGGCATCTCATTCAGGCAGGGTTCACACTGGGCTTTCCATTGGGGTCATATATCTGAATATCCAAAAACAGTACAAACATAGAGGGTAATAGATCCATTCACTTCAATGAGGCAGGCCAAACAGGGTTCAAAGATTAAAGGGGTCATCCGAGGCTGGAAATGGCCCCCCCATACGCCCGGGCCCCTCAAACTGATTCTATTTACCTGGCTCCCAGCGCCGCACATGTCCAGCCTTGGATAACCCCTTTAATCACTTGGGCTCCACTGGGGTTGTCTGAGATTTTGATATTGATGGCCAGTCCTCAGCATAGGTCATCAATATCAGATTGGCGGGTGTCCGACTCCTGGCACCCCCTGCCAATCAGCTGTTTGAAGAAGCCGCTACGCTCTGGTCTCTTTCTAGACCAGTAATGTCACGTTCATTGGTCACATGGTCTAGCGCCGATCAGCCCTATTGAAGTGCCCCTACTGATCTGATACTAATGACCTATATCCAGAGGATAGATCATCAATATTAAACACCAGAAAAAAACCCTTTATGTGAATGGACCTGTCGCTGTATGCATTTGAATACCATTTTGGGGCATTTAAAAATATATCCCCGATGGAAACCCCTGAGGAGGGCTAAACAGTCTGGGGTATCCTGTATCTGCGCATGCACTAGATGTGTCCATTTGTTGCGCAGAATAGAAGGTACCCGGGAGCAGCCAGACGAAGCGGTCGCCTCCATCCTGCAGCCCATGGACGTGGAAGATGACAGGTCCCTAGTACACTGGGGTACCAGGGACTTCCATTAGGGCAGCTGGGGGACAGTATATAGTCGTGTTTGCTTGTATGGACCATACATGAGTTTATAAAGTATTTTGACCAATTATGCTGAAAACTGGCCATCATATGACCGTTTTTTTTCCCATCAATTCCTTTAAAAAAAAAGTTGCAAACCTCCAGATAACATTAGGGGTATAAGAAGTTACAGTATGGGCGCTAGCAATTAGGCGCCATCTGACATCTATAATATTCTCATGTGCATGCGCCATAATAGAAATGACAAATAACAAATGTCCTGTGCTCTCTGTAATACTATAATACACACCATCTACTGTATGTGCGTGTTTACAGTATTTTGTAAATATTTTATTATATCTTTTCATGGGACAACACTGAAGATCTGACACTTTGATACATGCTTGTATAACAGTGTACATTTGGTGGGCCCTCCAAACAACTCAGCACACAGCCATTAATGCCTAAACCGTTGGCAACAAAAGTGAGTACACCCAATTAGCCCAATTAGCCATTTTCCCTCCCCGGTGTCATAGGACTCGTTAATGTTACAAGGTCCCAGGTGTGAATGAGGAGCAGGTGTGTTAAATTTGGTATTATCACTCTCACACTCTCTCATACCGGTCACTGGCACCTCATGGCAAACAACTCTCTGAGGATCTGAAAAAAAGAATTGTTGTTCTACATAAAGATGGCCTAGGCCAGTGATGGTGAAGCTTTTAGAAGCTCTAACCCAAAACCCACGTATTTATCCTAAAGTGTGAAAATGGCAACTTAACCTGAATACTACAGTGCAATATAGTATCTCGGCCTGTGCTGACGAATGGCATGAAAAGTCTAAGGCATATTGGTACAACACAGACTTTTTCCAGGGTGCGGGTGCCCACAGAGAGGACTCTGAGTGCGGCCTCTGGCACCCGTGCAATAGGTTCGCCATCACTGGCCTAGATTATAAGAAGATTGCCAACACCCTGAAACTGAGCTGGCACAGCACAGTGGCCAAGACCATACAGTGGTTTACCAAGACAGGTTCCACTCCAAACAGTCCTTAGACGTATCAGTGCTGCCAGCATTGCTGCAGAGGTTAAAGGGGTGGGGGGGCCAGCCTGTCAGTGCTCAGACCATACACCGCACACTGCATCCAATTGGTCACCATGGCTGTTGTCCCAGAAGGAAGCCTCTTCTAAAGATGACGCACAAGAAAACCCGCAGTTTGTTGAAGACAAGCAGACTAAGGACATGGATTACTGGAGCCATGTCCTGTGGTCTGATGAGACCAAGATAAACTTATTTGGTTCAGATGGTGTCAAGCGTGTGTGTCGGCAACCAGGTGAAAAGTACAAAGACAAGTGTGTCTTGCCTACAATCCAGCATGGTGGTGGGAGTGTCATAGTTTGGGGCTACATGAGTGCTGACAGCTGTGGGGAGCTACAGTTCATTGACAGAACCATGAATGCCATCATGTATTGTGACATACTGAAGCAGAGCATGATCCCTTCAGAAACTGGGCCGCAGGGCAATATTCCAACATGATAACGACCCCAAACACATCTCCAAGTGCTGGACTGGCCAAGCATGTCTCCAGACCTACACCCTATTGAGCATCTGTGGGGCATCCTCAAATGGAAAGTGGAAGAGCACAAGGTCTCTAACATCCACCAGCCCTGTGATGTCATCATGGAGGAGTGGAAGAGGATTCCAGTGGTAACCTGTTAACTGTGAACTCCATGCACAAGAGAGTTAAGGCAGTGCTGGAAAATAATGGTGGCCACATAAAATATTGACACTTTGGGCACAACAAATTCACACTGTTATACAAGCTGTACAATGACTACTTTACATTGTGTCAGATCTTCAGTGCTGTCCCATAAAAAGATATAATAAAATATTTACAAAAATGTGATATACTGTGTGTGTGTGTGTGTGGTGTGTGTGTGTATATATATATACACACAAACACACAATCTACTTGTTTATATATATACACCATGTACTGGATATATATGTATACACCATGTACTGGATATATATGTATACACCATGTACTGGATATATATGTATACACCATGTACTGGATATATATGTATACACCATGTACTGGATATGTATGTCTACACCATGTACTGGATATGTATGTATGTATGTATGTATGTATGTATACACCATATACTGGATATGTATGTATGTATATATGTATACACCATGTACTGGATATGTATGTATGTATATATGTATACACCATGTACTGGATATGTATGTATGTATGTATGATACCATATACTGGATTGTATGTATATATGTATACACCATATACTGGATATGTATGTATGTATGTATACACCATATACTGGATATGTATGTATGTATATATGTATACACCATGTACTGGATATGTATGTATGTATATATGTATACACCATGTACTGGATGTATGTATGTATGTATACACCATGTACTGGATATGTATGTATGTATGTATGTATACACCATGTACTGGATATGTATGTATGTATATATGTATACACCATATACTGGATATGTATGTATGTATTATGTATGTATACACCATATACTGGATATGTATGTATGTATATATGTATACACCATGTACTGGATATGTATGTATACACCATGTACTGGATATATATGTATACACCATGTACTGGATATATATGTATACACCATGTACTGGATATGTATGTGTGTATGTATGTATGTATGTATACACCATGTACTAGATATGTATGTATGTATGTATGTATACACCATGTACTAGATATGTATGTATGTATGTATACACCATGTACTGCATATATGTGTATAGTGCAGCCTTTTACCTGCTCCTCTTGACCCAGTGAGTGCAGGATGAGCTTCTTGGCCTCCAGGAACAGAGGGTGTCCCAGGTCCTCATAGGGCTTGTAGTTGGGGGCGTTGTACCCCTGCTGAGACAGCTGCCTCTGCCTGCGGTAGTAGTTGTCTCTGAACACGTCCTCCCGGGGGCGCTGTGCCCAACACGTATAATGTAAGGGGCTTCTGGCCTGGACTTTAAGCTCCTTCTGATTGGGGACGGGCAGAGGTCTGATGAGCACATAACTTCTGGGGTCGCTCTGACTCCCGGGCATGTTTACTCGGGTGGTGCTAGGACCCTGTCCCCGGATCTTTGTAACTCTCTGCAGTAACAGTTGTTGCCATGTGCTATACACACATATTAGTGTCCAGCGCCCTCCGCACCTTCTGTATGTCCCCGGCGGCCTGGTTACCCCTGGTTACCAGAACGCTTGGGTCATACTATTACAGGCTGGAGGGGGAGTTTACTTGAGTAAGCTTTAAAGAAGGCAAATACGTTCTATTTGGCCACGTTTTATTAAAGGAACTATACTTTAACTTAAAATTATCCATAGAAATAATAAGTCACTGCCGTTACTGTTGCCTTTTGTACCCCCTCATGTAAAATGGTTCCTCCCAGGGTATGGCTGCAATTCCAGTGCAGTGGACTTGTAAGTAAATCGATGCACTGACATTTCCTATATAGGTTGTAGCCAGGGCTTCTGATGCAGTCGGCTGCACATTGCTAGAAAATTCCTTCATTTGGGAGATTAGGATTCTGTGGTCTCTGACATATGATCCCCAGCAGCTGCAGAACTGAAACTCCCAGCATTCACTGTCAGTCTACGTTGAGAGTTGTACTTCTGCAACAGCTGGAGTGCCACAGGTTGCACACACCACTGCTGTAATTCAGAGTGCCTGTCACATTGGCCCTGTGATAGTTTGCCCGCCCCTATGATAGTGCCTTGGTGGTATAATAATGCCCACTGTGGTGGCATTACTGTCTGCCACACTATCCCTATAACGTCTACCAATGGACCTATAATGGTGCTCACCTAATTGTGTTCACCTCAGTACCTCTAGTAGTTCCTGCCTGAGTCATTACAAATGTCTGCCACACTGCCCCTAAAATAGTGGAAATCAGTGCTGCTATAAAATTGTTTGCCACAATGTCCCTATAGGAATGCCTACCATAGTGCTCCTTTAATAGTGCCTACCACAGTGCCCCTATAATAGTGCCTACCACACAGCCCCATAATAGTACTTACCACACAGCCCCTATAATAGTACCTGCCATCATTCTCCTATAATAGTGCCTACTACACGGCCCCTATAATAGTGCCTACCACAGTGCGCCTATAATAGTGCCTTCCACAGTGCCCCTATAATAGTGCCTACCACAGTGCTCCTATAATAGTGCCTACCATAGTGCTCCTATAATAGTGCCTACCACAGTGCGCCTATAATAGTGCCTACCACAGTGCTCCTATAATAGTGCCTACCATAGTGCTCCTATAATAGTGCCTACCACACAACCCCTATAATAGTGCCTACCATAGTGTTCCTATAATAGTACCTACCACAGTGCTCCTATAATAGTGCCTACACAGTGCTCCTATAAAAGTGCCTACCACAGTGCTCCTATAATAGTGCCTACCACAGTGCCCCTATAATAGTGCCTACCACAGTGCTCCTATACTAGTGCCTACCACAGTGCTCCTATAATAGTGCCTACCACAGTGCTCATATAATAGTGCCTACCACAGTGCTCCTATAATAATGCCTACCACAGTGCTCCTATAATAGTGCCTACCATAGTGCTCCTATAATAGTGCGTACCACAGTGTTCCTATAATAGTGCCTACCATAGTGCTCCTATAATAGTGCCTACCACAGTGCGCCTATAATAGTGCCTACCACAGTGCTCCTATAATAGTGCCTACCATAGTGCTCCTATAATAGTGCCTACCACAGTGCTCCTATAATAGTGCCTACCACAGTGCTCCTATAAAAGTGCCTACCATAGTGCTCCCATAATAGTGCCTACCACAGTGCTCCTATAATAGTGCCTACCACAGTGCTCCTATAATAGTGCCTACCATAGTGCTCCTATAATAGTGCCTACCACACAGCCCCTATAATAGTGCCTACCATAGTGTTCCTATAATAGTACCTACCACAGTGCTCCTATAATAGTGCCTACCACAGTGCTCCTATAATAGTGCCTACCACAGTGCTCCTATAAAAGTGCCTACCACAGTGCTCCTATAATAGTGCCTACCACAGTGCCCCTATAATAGTGCCTACCACAGTGCTCCTATACTAGTGCCTACCACAGTGCTCCTATAATAGTGCCTACCACAGTGCTCATATAATAGTGCCTACCACAGTGCTCCTATAATAATGCCTACCACAGTGCTCCTATAATAGTGCCTACCATAGTGCTTCTATAATAGTGCCTACCACAGTGCTCCTATAATAGTGCCTACCACAGTGCTCCTATAATAGTGCCTACCACAGTGCTCCTACAATAGTGCCTACCACACAGCCCCTATAATAGTGCCTACCATAGTGTTCCTATAATAGTACCTACCACAGTGCTCCTATAATAGTGCCTACCACAGTGCTCCTACAATAGTGCCTACCACAGTGCTCCTATAATAGTGCCTACCACAGTGTTCCTATAATAGTGCCTACCACAGTGCTCCTATAATAGTGCCTACCACAGTGCTCCTATAATAGTGCCTACCACAGTGCTCCTATAATAGTGCCTACCACAGTGCTCCTATAATAGTGCCTACCACAGTGCTCCTATAAAAGTGCCTACCATAGTGCTCCCATAATAGTGCCTACCACAGTGCTCCTATAATAGTGCCTACCACAGTGCCCCTCTAATAGTGCCTACCTTAGTGCCCCTATAATAGTGCCTACCATAGTGCTCCTATAATAGTGCCTACCATAGTGCTCCTATAATAGTGCCTACCACAGTGCTCCTATAACAGTGCCTACCACAGTGCCCCTCTAATAGTGCCTACCACAGTGCTCCTATAATAGTGCCTACCACAGTGCTCCTATAAAAAGTGCCTACCATAGTGCTCCCATAATAGTGCCTACCACAGTGCTCCTATAATAGTGCCTACCACAGTGCCCCTCTAATAGTGCCTACCTTAGTGCCCCTATAATAGTGCCTACCATAGTGCTTCTATAATAGTGCCTACCATAGTGCTCATATAATAGTGCCTACCACAGTGCTCATATAATAGTGCCTACCACAGTGCTCCTATAATAATGCCTACCACAGTGCTCCTATAATAGTGCCTACCATAGTGCTCCTATAATAGTGCCTACCACAGTGCTCATATAATAGTGCCTACCACAGTGCTCCTATAATAGTGCCTACCATAGTGCTCCTATAATAGTGCCTACCACAGTGCTCCTATAATAGCGCCTACCACAGTGCTCCTATAATAGTGCCTACCACAGTGCTCCTGTAATAGTGCCTACCACAGTGCTCCTATAATAGTGCCTACCACAGTGCTCCTACAATAGTGCCTACCACAGTGCTCCTATAATAGTGCCTACCACAGTGCTCCTGTAATAGTGCCTACCACAGTGCTCCTATAATAATGCCTACCACAGTGCTCCTACAATAGTGCCTACCATAGTGCTCCTATAATAGTGCCTACCACACGGCTCCTATAATACAGATACTATAATAGTATCAACGACAGAAACAGCTACTCCATGGTGTATATGTACCATCAGACAGTGAGTTCATTTTCCTTTGCCTTCATTTCCCATATATCTAAGTCAATGTTATATTTATTATGTATGATCACCCGTCCCTCTGGTGCGGTGGGGGTGGGGAGAGGGGCACTGTATATACTTGGATCATCATTCCATTACAACTCTGTCCATTCTGGAACATCAAGTTTAAGGCTTTATGTGTAAGTTATCAATATGCCTGATGTTTGAAATTAGTGTTGAGCGAATTGAAGTATCTGAAGTGGACTTTGATCTGAATTTCAAGAAAAATTTCACTACTAAGCCAAAATTCTGTATACTTAGTGGTAACAAATCAATTTTTCCTAAAGTGGTGGCTGAAAGTAAAAAAAAAAAAATTATACTCACCTCATCCACTTGATCACGGACAGGCTGTCCACTCCTGTCTTGATTGAAGAAAACCTGCCAAAGGACCTTCGTCAAGCATAATGACCATGTGATCACACTGGGAACATGTGGTGACATCACACTCGCTGTAGGTCCTTTGGCGTGTTTTCTTCAATCAAGACAGGAGTGGACAGCCTCTCAGCAATCAAGTGGATGAGGAGAGTATAATTTTGAGGAGCTGAATGTGAGTCACAGATGCCAGGATCAGTGTTGACTGCGGCATCCAATGGGTTAAATGACATGGCAGCGCGATCGCGCACCCGCTCCATATAATGGAAAGCGCTTAGTGACAAATTAATTAGTTACGAATCAAATTTGTTTTCAAAATTCAGTGAAGCTGCCAAATCGAATTTTTCAAAGCTTCACTCATCTCTATTTGTAATCCTCCCTCTCGGTGGATCATAGGTTTTACCCGTTATTTTTACCATCCTCAGGACACTTGTCTGCAGGGAGAGAAAGGATTTCCCTTAATTGATTCCTTATGACAGATTTACGTTTTATTGTAAAGTCTCCAGTAACCCCATCATCTTCCTCATATTGGAGAATCTTCTTGACAATGTATGTACTATTTGGTACTGGTCATTAAAGGGAGTCGTTCACCTGTTTTCACCTATATAACTAACAGCAGTGCCCCACAGAAGATTGCATACACATTCCAGACATACCTGTGTGCACTTTGTGTCTATATTACATGTCCAGAAAAAGCACTTTTATTCTGAAGGAAAACAGCTCCCAAGTGCCCAGCTGAAATTGAAAGTAAAAACAGCTTTCTCTCGACACGATTTCTAACAACTATATCTTCTGAAATAGTGGATATAATGATATGATTGGTATGATTTGAAAGCTTGGAATGCCAGCTTTCAAAGATGGTCAGAACCTTTCTATCTGCTACCAATCCCAAGATATGAGCAGCTAAAGCTTTGGGCACTTGCAGCAGCAGAGCTGGGCACTTGGTAGTTGTTTACCAGCAGAATAAAAGTGCTTTTCCTGGACATGTAATACAGACACACAGTGCACACAGGTATGTCTGGGATGTGTATGCAGTCTTCTGTGGGGCATTGCTCTTAGTTATATTGGTAAAATGAGGTGACAGACTCCCTGGGTCGTTTTTTTAACTGGCAACCATACCTAATCTGGATATATTTTTTGCGGCAAACATAAGCATTTTTCAAACTGGTGTAAAGTAGAACTGGCTTAGTTGCCCATAGCAACCAATCAGACTCCACCTTTCATTTTTGACAGGTCCTTTGGAAAATGAAAGGTGGAATCTGATTGGTTGCTATGGGCAACTAAGCCGGTTCTACTTTACAACAATTTGATAAATGGCCCCATTTATCTTTTATATGTGTTTGTAAATTACTGTATGTTTTTGTGTTTTGACACTATATATGGTTCCCTGATGAACCATAAATGGGGACATGCGTTGGGACTCTATAATAGGGTACTTACTCTCTGCGGATTTGTGATAAATACCCATGCAATCACTGCACTATTGTCAAATTGTGGTTCATCCAGTAAATCTTTTTTATTTTACTACCTAATACTGGTGCTTCTGTAGTTATAGCTTTAAGCTACAGTAAGGCCTCTAGCTCTGTGGTCCTTTCACCCCCCACAATTGAATATTATACTTGGGAGTCATATATTATTACGTCAAGGTACAAATTGAGCATACTCCTTGTTGGCAATCAGTGATTTGTGATTACTTTTAGCCAAACACAAGAGTGGATGCAAAAGAGAGGTAAAGTAAGGTCTTTTTTTAGTACTTTTCCTTCATTTCGACTTTGGCTTCCAAAAGTGCTACAAAATCTAAATGTGTTTGCAGTCTAAGGCCCCTTTTACACTAGCGAGTTTTCCGCGCAGGTGCAATGCGTGACGTGTAGAGATGAGCGAACGTGCTCGTAACGAGCACTGTAGCGCTCGGCTCCCCTGCGCTCGCATGGGCGCAGGCATCCGGATCCGTCGGGTGAGGAGGACGGATCCGGATGCCTGCGCCCATGGAAGCGCAGGGGAGCTGAGCGCTACAGTGCTCGTTACGAGCACGTTTGCTCATCTCTACACGTCAATCATTGCACCTGCGCTGAATCCTGACCTATTCATTTCAATGGGTCTGTGTACATGAGTGTTTTTTTTCACGCATCGGTTCTGCCTTGCGTAAAAAACACAGCATGTTCTATATTTTTTCTATATGTTTTTCACGCAGCTCTGGCCCCATAGTAGTGAATGGGGCCTCAGTGAAAAACGCATTGCATCTGGAAGCAGGTCCGGATACAATGCATTTTTCACTGATGGTTGCTAAGATATGTTGTTTGTAAACCTTCAGTTTTTATCACGCGCATAAAAAACACATCAAAACGCATTGCACCCGTGCGGAAAAAACTGAACAACTGAACGCAATCGCAGACAAAATGACTGAACTTGCTTACAAAATGGTGCAAGTTTTCCTGAACACATCCAGAGCCAATCTGCCACACTGCTGTGAAAGAGGCCTAAGTAGCTGAGGTAAAGAAGCCCATTAATAACTCACTAATGAAAAACCTGATCAATGCACATGTATATCTTGTATTATACTAGAGATTTATTTGATATATATAGTATTATTATGTAATGAAAATAAATATATTGCTTATTTTCCCGTTTTAATAGAAAACACTGTATACTTTTATTTGAAATGAATTCCTAATTTGCTTGATATGAAACAAGATTGATTGCCGAAGCTGCACAATAATGTGTGTTGCCTAAATGGAGATCGATGAAAATTATGTACAGATCTGATTTGTTGTACTCATTATCGGATTTGTCTAATTTGAATGGATAGCCTTTGAGTGGCTGCTGGATATGTTTTGCAAACTGATAGACTTTTTTTTTTTTTTTTTTGCTTAAAGATAATATTAGAAATAGTACTGAAAATGTAACACTGAAAACATCAAAACTTGATTTTATATTACTTTTTTAACGTAAAGTGGTTATTCGATATCACAAACAGCCCACCCCAAATGCCGGGCCCCTCATATTGCATATACTTACCTGGTCCCCGCACCGCCACTGCTGCTTCTCCCTGTACACGGATGAAAACATCTGGTGTCGGGGGGGAGCAGTAGTAAAATACCCCAGAACCAGACCAGAAATGGTTATAAGTGTAACAAAACAGATACCGGTAGTTACCCAGGCAGTAACAGTTCCCCAGTTACCTATTGCAAAAGCTTTTAATTGTAGAATATTGGATGGGGAGAGTGCAGGGATTTCATATGGAGTTTTTAGACCTGCAAGGAGAGCAGGCTTCTGTCCCTTATGGCAATAATCCTGCCGAAATGTTTGATAATACTCATCTGGTATTAACCGTAGTATATGTTTAAAGCAAAATACCATCCGGTTTATAGTTTATAGTTGTATAGTTTTCGATGTTACACTGGAAATATGTAAATCACTCTTTCTTTTTAAAGGGATTCATGTCTACAGTGTTAAAGGGAGTCTGTCACCTCCATATGCCCCTATAAAGCGCTTACATACTACCATAGCACACCTAAATAGCAAACCTGGTGAGATCCCGCGCCTGTGCAGTCTCTCGCTGGGCCGTCGCATGGGCACAGTGATGCCCATTGTGGGCACGGCATCGCTGTAGCTACTGCGCATGCGCCGGCCCTGCGAGAGACTGCACAGGCATGGGTTCTCGCCAGGAAAGAAGTAGGACTCGAGTGAAGAGGAGGACGGGCGGAGGCAGTGGCTGGGGCAGGGATAGCAGGAAAAAAAGCACAGGAGCCCGGGCTCCATGGCAGTGAACGCCGCCTCCGGGCAAGTGTTCATTTACATATGGATTAAACAGTGTTTTTGCAGCTTCTAAAAGGCTGAAGAAAAAGACACAGGTACCAGTAGATTTATGATTAGATGTGCTATGTGAGTATGTAAGCGCTTTATAGGGGCATATGGAGGTGACAGACTCCCTTTAAAATATAATTTTTGTTCTTTCAGTAATTTTCCATTTGACAGAACAGAGCCACTTACAGTTTTAATATGTACATTTTTATATTTATTCTCAGTCCTTTTTTGAAAGTTCTTAATTGTTTGTATGGTTTTCAGAGCACATAGTACGGGGCCTATTTTTGGTTTTGCATTTTTTTTTCTCCCAATGTTCCAATAGCCATAACTTTCAAATTGTACATCCATATACTGTCGCCATATGAGGGCTCTCCTTGTAACTGTCATAGCTTCTAACAGTAGATATGACTGGTGGTAGTTGGAACGGAGCATGTGTGATGTTACTGAGGTGGACAGAGAAATAAGGAAAAGATATGTTTTATTCAATAGCTCTGTAGCTTTACTAAGATGTTAAAGAAGAACTCCCGCAAAAAATTTTATTCCATGTCCTGCTAGAAATGTACATGATGTAATCTGTAGTGAATGTCATTTTCTTACCAGAGCTGAATTTTTGAGTTATATCATCCTGAAGTTTCTTATCTGTATCATGTGACTAGGAATTAGACCCACCAACTCACACAGCACCTTATGTGTGGACAGGAAGTCTAATTTTCTATGCATTCCTATGGGAGCCTCACTTTCAGTCTCATAGGAATGAATAGAGAAGAGACTGGCTTGCTGTCCTGGGTCAGTTGGAGGTCAGGGATTTGGTCACATGACCCAGCTACAATAAGAAGAGAGTGGAAACTCTCAATTTCAGCCTCTGATAAGAAAATGACATTCACTACAGATTATATCATGCACCTTTCTAACAGGTCAGAGAATAAAAATTTTTGCGGGAGTTCTTTAACTCAAACGCAATTACAAAAGTTTGAAAAATGTAGAATATTTTTTGTGGGCCAACCCCCTTCACCACCCAACTTTGTTTCCTGCAGGACTGTTTCCTTGTCTTTTTGTATTGTAAAAGGGTTGACATTTTCTGAAAATGAGGTTTAGCCCAAATATACAGTAGGAGTAATTTGTTTACCCTCTCTACAAAATGTTGCCCGATAAGACCTAATAGTGTAACACACATATGTGATGGAGCGCGGATGATTTCCAGAATTGTTTAACATTCAGTTTTCTTATAGATCTGACATTTCTTAGATGAACACCACATACTGGAGCTATGTGCAGTTGATTTAAATATTTCACTGCATAATAATATTTCATCTTGTGTACACTATTTGCTAATGTATCACCTGCTGCAGAATTTTTGAAGATTGTAACTTGAAAAGGTTTCCATGACAACATGGCACTTAAGATATTTTTATAATTTACAGTCATGGCGAATATTGCTTAGTCCAAGGTAAGTTCTGGGAAATGGCATTTGCATGGTAGCCCTGTGAATCTATGATAGTTATTCAGAACAGGGCATAGTTCTGTGAGGAGCCAGAATATTACTGACCTGCCTCTGTACTCATCATGATTGTAGGAAACTTCTCACACTTGAAAGTTTTATAGCAAAAATAGTGTGGTACTGTGTTAACCAGAAAAATGTACCTGATGTTAAATGTCATGACTGATATAAAAATGATAATCAGATTTCATAAAGTACATGACAATCTCTTTCTAAAAAAAAAACTAGAAATTGAGAGATCTCCCCAATTTTTCTTCTAGATTTATTTCAGGCTGGTAGCTCAGGGGGCGCTTCTTTTCTTAGGGAGCGTGTCCTATCTGCTGCAGCTCTCTCCCTAAAACTGCCACAGCTTCTAACAGAAGATATGGCTAGTGGCAGTTGAACATATAAACTGAGTGCGTGAGACCACAACAAATCTCTGATTTTTATAAATAAAGATTTGAAGTGTTAGGTAGTATCTGGATAAAAACGGATATATTTATCACATGGAAATGTATTGTCTTAAGTTTCCATTGGTGTCCCATTCACTGCAATGTGAAAAAGTATACATTTCTATAAGTATTTTTTTGCAGGACTGAATAACGTAGCATACCACGCTTTTCTGTCTTGCAAAAAAAAAAAACTTGTTGAAAAAAACAAGGACAAATGGAGTCAAAAGTATGCACTATGTTTGCCCAGTTACAGTCTATGGGTACGTCAACCTTACGTTTCTATACGCATTTTCTGTTTACAAACCTATCCGCTTGACATACAACAAAAATACATGTGAACAACCCCTAACTTGTATTTGACTTGTTTAAATTCTTACTCATTCTTGGCTTTAAAGGGGTTCTCTGAGTTATATATACTGATGAGCTATCCTCAGGATAGGTCATCAATATCAGATCGGCGGGGGTCCGACACCTGGCACCCCCGCCGATCAGCTATTTGAAGAGGAGGCGTGCGCCGTATCAGCGCTGCCTCCTCTTCACTGTTTACATGCTGGCCGACACGGGGGTAGTGGTGAGTAGGTGTAATTACACCTCACCGCCCTATTCGTTTCTATGGGAAGAATCGCTTCCATAGACTTGTATGGGAACGAGTCTTCCCATTGAAATGAATGGGGCGGTGAGGTGTAATTACACCTACTCACCACTACCCCCGTGTCGGCCAGCATGTAAACAGTGAAGAGGAGGCAGCGCTGATACGCCCCATTCAGCGCTGATACCCCCGCCGATCTGATATTGATGACCTATCCTGAGGATAGGTCTTCGATATATATAACTCGGAGAACCCCTTTAAAGTCAAGGAGTCGGTGACAGCCTTCCCCTAAGCCTGTGATAGGACAGTCTCCTGGACTTTTAAGGCAATCTGTCACTCCCCAGACTAAAGTAGTAGTGTATAAGTGACTTAAAGTGTAACTGCCGTTTCACTACCAAAAATGAAATTCCTAACATATGTGATGCTGAAGGGAAGATATTCATGAAGCTTTATTTTTCAGTTAATTTTACCTATCTGATGTCTGTTTTCAGCCCTTAGCAACCCTATTTCTCTGTGCCTCTATTTCAGCATCTTCCTAAGATGGCCTCTGCTGCTCTTCTTATGGTGATCTTTGCCCTGTCCTTGAGGCCATCCTGTATTTCCCTCACTTCCCATAAACCTTTGCTTTCCTCACATGAACTACCAGGACCAATCAGAATGCAGATAACTCCCCCACTACCCCAGAGCAGTGTGTATCTTCTCACATACAGCTAACCAGAGACAGATAAGACCAATCAGAATGCAGATAACCTCCCCCACTACCCCAGAGCAGTGTGTATCCTCTCACATACAGCTAACCAGAGACAATCCCTGCATTACATGAAATCAGTAAGCATTTGTTTCTTAATAGTCACCTGTCCCTCATTCTCTTCCACACTGACAGGGGGGGGGGGAGGCTGCTTTAGGTGCTCAGATCTCTGGTTTGGTACCAGCTAGAAATAGCTGTCTGAAAGCTGACATTCAAAGCTTTCAGACAATACCAGAATTACATAAATCTGTTCAGTACAGGGGAAGATATCACTGATAGGAATCGGGATGCTGTGAATGAATCTGAAAGCAGCAGATTTCACTCGCAATTATTCCCGACCAAATTTTTAAAAGTGATTATTCCTCTGTCCACATGGCAACAGTCTGAGAAGAGAGCAGCTGAATAGGAAAGTAGCATACATCTGTGGGGGTTATTAGCAGGTAAAACTGAAAATGATAACATTTTAAAGCACAAAAGCACTTATACAGCAGGGTGTACTATACCATTAGAGTATAAAAAATGAAACGGCAGTTACACTTTGAAATCCAAATCTGGTTATGTAATTTTTATCTTCATTCTGACATTGTGCTCCCACAAACCATCAGTAAAATACATGTCCATCTGTAACAAAAAAAATGTTATTTTAAAAAATAGCTGCCTCAGCTATTTTCAGAAGTCCCATAGCAGTGAATGGAGAGGATGCTGTACATGCACAGTGTAGTGGTGCTATAGCAAGCTCATTACATAAATACAGCACCAGAACCAAGCAGAGTACATAAATCCAGAACTAAGTTCATTAAGTAAAGAAAGAACCACCATGATGGCTTCTTCCTGCCATGACTTGTGTCTGCAGTTTGCTTTCCAGATGTCTTCAGCTTCTCACTTTACCAACACATCCACACCAAATATACACACCTTAGTGCCACATGCTGTGCCACTACACACACAGTGCCCCTAACGGCTATGTACACCTTCGGAGGCAATTTTTTGGCTAAAAATCACTTTGTCACAAAAGTTCAACTGTTTTTCTAACTGTGAGACTGGTACTTTCACTTGTGTGTCATCTAACAAACCTTATCTATAAACTACTAAGAGGTCATAGACACTTATTTAAGCCACATGCTTATCAGTAAGATAAGAACTGAGCTATAATGAGTCTTTATAATGTCAGAGAGCAAAAATAAGGAGCCATCAGCTGAGCTGCCTGATGGAAGTGATAGAAAATCCAGAGGCTGGTACTAGAGCATCTTAGCTCTGTACAGAAAAAAGGACTCCATATATTTAATAAAGACCAATTGAAAAAAAATTAGCTCAAAATGAGTACAATACCCCCAAAGGTGTAAATAGCCATTAATGATAGTGCGCCCTACAGATAGTAAAACACACTCTGCCCAATTTATAGTACGTAATTCTCTGTGTCCCATGTATATATAGCCTCATGCTCTGTACCCCCTCTATATAGTGGCAAATATGTTGTGCCCGGTTCTGTGCCCCCTTTATATTGTGCCAGGATTTGTGGTCCCTATATATAGGGCCTTTTGCTAAGTGTCCCATTCATATGGTGGCAAATTCTGTTTGCCCTTTAGATTTTCCCAGACTTTATTTATTTTATGCACTGATATAGCGCTACTATATTCCACAGCACTTTACAGACATTACCATCACACTGTCCCCAATGGGGCTCACAATCTAAGATTCCTATCAGTATGTCTTTGGAATGTTGGAGAAAACCAATCATCTGCTGAAGAACCTCATATTACAAACTTCAGCTGATGCAGAACATCATAATGTACACCTCAACTACTGAAGGACATTATCACACACATCTCAACTGCTGCAGAACATCATAATAGACACCACACCTGCTGCAGCGCACAATAATACACACCTCCTCTACTGTACAACCTCACAATACACACCTCATCTGCTACAGAACCTAATATGACAGACCCCAGCTGCTACAGAACATTATAATACACTCCTTCGTTGCTGCAGAACATGATAATATGATGCTACAGAACAGATAAGTCTTTGATTACATCTGTTATAGGGGCCTCCGTCACAGATCAGGTCATAAATGCTGGACAAAATTTTGCAGACTGCCAGGCTCCATGATTGAAATCCATCAGATCTCATCATCATCAGTGTGACCAGTCAGGTGTTGTCCATGCTGTGCTTTTCATTGTTGTGCTCCTATAACAGCAGAACAGCAAAAGTCACTAGTGCAGATGTGAACAAAGCCTAATAAACATCTCAAGAGAACTACAAGAGGGCAATACATAGAGGCGGTAGAAGAGGAGAGAACTAGAACTCCCAATATATCTAGGCTATTATTATGGGTCAACAGTGGACATTATAGAGAGAGGGGTATAACGCAAAAGAACTACAACTCCCAGCATGTCCAGTCTGTTATTCTGTAATATCAGAGGACATTACAGGGAGTAGGTATAAGAGGAGAGAATGACAGCAAAAAGCATGTCCAGATTGTTATTATTGGGCATCAATACAGATTACATGGAGAATGGTATAATAGGATAGAACTATAACTCCCAGCATTTGTGGGATGTTATTATGGACTATCAGAGGGCATTACATTGAGTGAGCCCAAGGAAGGAACTGCAACTCCTAGTATTCGACAACATAAAGGAAGAGGAACCAGTAACTTCTCACACAGCACATGACATCACACAGGTCCTTCGCCACTGCTCTCCCTAGGACGCAGAAAGTTGTGACTTTGTCTGACCCACCTGTCAGGGGCCCCATGCAATTGTGTTGCTTGCGTGTTTGTAAAGATCGCTTCTGCACACATAGCCCTGGTTGTTTAGTGGTAGTTATACACTTGTGGTTTGGGAACATGTCACCTTATATCAATTTGTTGTGATTCTTCTTTTAGTTTTTTGCTCTTTTTAAGTCTATTTGAGGATTCTCTGTGTTTGTTCTTTTTTTGCTTTGCTTTTTACATCTAAAATATGTCTAGTAGTACAGACAAGCTGAAACTCCAAAATCTTGCCTTAAAAATGCCATGTTATTGAAAGTTTATTGCACACACATAGAAACAGCATTGGGTACGAAGTGTGAACATTTGAATTTTCACATTGCCTCGGGACCAAAAACTAAATTTTGTTCAATTTTAACGTGTCTCAAACCAGTACAGTTCTTCAGCTCTTTATAAAGATCCCATTTGTGATTTCACTTTAAAATGTGGCACATAATAAGCATTCAACAGACTGCACAATGTAGTAATAAGCTGTTAACAATGCATTATCTTCCATTCCACTGCATGTCATTTCATGCGTCATTTACTGCATTACTTTACAAACTACGTGATAAAAGCAGGTTTTTAAAGGAACCATAACCATGCAACAAATGCATAATTAACTCTATCCATGGCTACAGGGAACCCAACTCTTTGAATTCCCTTTCTACTCTTATACTGAAAGAAAAATGTCCCTGTATAACTTATAGGGTTTCTCCAGGCTTTTAATATTGATGATCTATCCTAGCATAGGTCATCAATATCAGATTGGTGGGGGTCTTACACCCGCACCCCCGCTGATCAGCTGTATGAAGGGAAGACGCGAGCTGTGTGCATGTGCCGTCTCTCGTCTCTCGGTGCAAAGTATGTTGAGTCACAGATCTAGTCATTTAGACACAATGCGCCACCGGGCTTTAAGCTACTGTATGAAAACTTTATGCCACTTTTTAGAAAGGGCCTTGGAGCTAGTATTTTATGAGAGCACAGGATGCTCCAAAATCTAAGACTGCCAAAAAATAAGGCACAAAGTAGGACTAGACAAAAAGTTGTCAGAAAAATTGACTAGCATGTTGCAAATGGATACAAATTCTAGTGCATACATAATACTGTATATTCAGTGCGATTCTAGGTGCTACAAAAAAGATTCTAGGTGCACATGTATTAATATTTCTTCCCTATTGTCTGTCACGTATCAGGTAGGGAATAGTGCACCTCTGAGCTTAAACCCACACCACTGTCCCTACCTACTTGCATAGTCCGTCCTAACTGATGGTGCGCAACTGGACAGCGGTCCCTAGCTTACATACATTCTGGGGCTTACAGGGAGGGGAAAACAATGGGAGAAAATAACAGACAGAACACACAGACATGAGAATATTACCAAGCCAAGGTCAAGAGCCAGGAGACAAAGCTTCAGCAGGTAGCATGGTGGCTCAGTGGTTAGCAGGGGCAGATTGGCCATAGACCCTACAGGTAAATTTCCAGGAGGGCAGATGCCCCAGGATGCCACCCAAGTCCTCCACATTGCCGCAGACGTGTACATAATGAGCTCGGACCTCACCTTCTAAACCCCCTGCTCCATAGACAACTGGAGGAGGAGGACAGAAGATGGGAGCTATTAATGGCCACCACAGAGGGCCAGCTTTTGGGGCAGTATATTATGCTGGGATGGTATTTTACACCATATTTTATTGGTTAGTAATGCAATATAAAGTTTCACTTCTGCGCATCTAGTCTAGCTAAAGAATGTAAACTACAGATAAGAGCAGGAATGGTCCGGGAGCCAGCGCCATCTTGTAATGGCTTCACATCTTCAGTCTTCATATCCATAACAGTATTTTTGACCCCACCTACTTGTGTTGCCCTGTCTTCTGTTAATTGTGGCCATTTTAGTTGTTTTTTTTCCAGGGCACTTTAAGTTCCCAGTCTGCCACTGAGGTCCTACATTCAAATCCAACCAAAGGCAACGTCTACATTAAGTTTTATTTGCTTGGATTTCTTCCGGGTACCCCGGCTTCCTCCCACTCTCCAAAGACATACTGATAGGCAACTTAAATCGTGAGCCCCAATGGGGACATCAAGTAACGATAAAGTCTGTAAAGTGATGCAGAATATCTCAGTGCTATATAAATAAGTAATAAATAAAAACCACACAATTTACAATGATATACCCCAAGGGGTAAAATAATCAGCTTGGGCTGATATTAATCCAGGCGTAGGAACCAAGGTGTATTTATTAGTGCATCTCTTCTGGTAAAAGAAATTCTTTTTTTGTTGCAGTTACCTTCACAAACAGGGTTTTATTTTATATAAAACACATCTGTGTGAGGCAGATATCTTGGCAGTCGTATAATGGGAAGCATGAAAATAGAAAAATGACAATGAACAATATGTGGTTTTGTAATTCCCATAATAAGGAATCAGAGACGCTGAGACCATAGTGTTCAAGGACGTCTTGTCTTCTTGTCCTCATCACCATGTTAATGCCCTGTAGAGCTTCCATACTGAGCTTTATATCTTCGTTTCTAGGGCTAACACCAGAACACAAAGAAACTGTATCGGTGTGATTATTTCACAGCCAGAGATACAAGTGGCAGAGCTTAGTGTTTCATGTCATAACTGTTGATAGGGAGCCCAGAACCTCAACCTGTCACAAGCACTCCACACCAAGCTGTCAGGTTTCTCCCAAGCTTCAGCAGGAGGCTGGCATTACCATTTGCTACCTCAGCTTTCTTGTGTCATTAAACTTTAAGGCCATTAAGCATCAGGTTAACACTCTCCCTTGAGGCTGGGCAAAAAGTTGTGCATTTGTCCCTTGACACCTGCCGAATTCTTACCTCGCAGTCATTGTTCTGGAGAAACAATTACATTTCACATTATTAAAGTAATTCAAGTAGGAAAGAAAACCCAATTTAACTGTCCACCGGGAGGAAACATAACAGGGGGAAGGTAATGTTAGTTGGAAAGTTTACAAATTCAACATGACAGATGGTTATTTTGATTGTCTACGTTTGGAAGACTGCAGCCTTTATCAGTGAAGTGTGCTTCAGAACATTACATTAATGTAAGCATATGAAAAAATCAATTCGCATCAAGCTCCACAAGTACAGACGACCAATCCAATGACAAATGAAAATATACTCCATTATGATAACCCAATGGAAATATCTAAGAAGCTAAAAGCATAGCACAAAGCATGATGTCAAATGGATGCAAATCTGCAGCATCTACAGGTCATTATTCATAATTCTATAAGGTAATAATCCAAGGTTATAAGTGCTGCCTCCAAAGGAAAATTGTCTGTTAAAAATATAATCACCAACGATCTGTAATAGAATGAATTATATTCTCATAGATGCATATACAACATGCAGATTTCTGACCCATGTAGCTGTGATTTGCACTCTCCATTATGATTATCAAGTAGATACACAAATGTCTGTACAGGGTGCTGCATTTATAAAGAGCACCAGCTATTGTACTCTTCAGGAAATTCACTGTTAAAGGGGTTACCTCACTCAGCAAATAGCATTTATTATGTAAAGTTAATACAAGACAGTTACTAAAGTACGAGGGATGCTCCGGAAAGGGGTGTTGTTTCACCACGACAACGCGCCAGTTCACACATCGGCTGTTGCAATGGCTGCAATTCTCTCCTGTGGTTTCCAGCTGCTTCAGCACCCACCCTATTCCCCTAATTTGGCTTCCTCGGACTACCACCTATTCCGACAGATGAAAAGGCAACTTGGTGGAAGTCATTTACCTTCTGATGAAGCCGTCATGGACACCGTAAAGGACTTTTTGGAGGAGCAGGACGGAACGTTCTACCACAGTGGAAAAATGAAACTCCAAGAACGATGGCATACATGTGTAACCCTCAAAGGAGACTATGCTGAGAATTGACTGCAAAATTTCGACCCACAGTCTCTACTTCTGGGTTGGGCCACAAACTTTTCAGGCACCCCTCATATTGTGATTAGCCATATTGCAAACAGGGCTGTGGAGTCGGAGTCGGTAACCATTTTGATGGAGTCGGAGTTGGAGTCGGTATAAAATGGACCGGCTCCTAAAATATATAATAAATTGGTACATTTAGTTCAGTGCAGTACGTGCTGAATATATTTTCATAAGAATTTGGGAACATGATGAAATGTCCTATAAATGTCTGTTCTATTCCTGAACTAAGGATCTAGGCTTTCAGTTGAGATGACTGTGTGCTGCCCTTCATGTAGATGCTCAGAAGTGAAACTCCTCTGCTACAGATCAGAGAAAAAAGGCACTGGGAAGGAATGGCTGCACTCATTTCAGATCTGCTAGAGAAAACAGGATTCAAAGAGGTTTTCCTACTAGTTACAAAGATTAGCTTTCAACATACAGGGACAGTTAAAAGATGACATTTTCTAAATACAGTGGTCAGTAGATTTTACTTTAGTAATGAACTATAGACAGTTCAGCAGGTCTCTCACTGTACGCAGGTTTCTATGGTAACCTGGAGACCAGAAAGACTGTTATCTGATTGGCAGGAGTGACCTCAGTAAGCAAAATGTGTCGAGGACTGAGAAGGATGGCTGTGCCTGTAATTTTGTTAGAAATCACAACCTCCTGCTCTGTCAGAGTAAGTTAATATATGCTAATAACTGCTGGAGACCCCCCACGGCCTGAGGAGACATAGTAAGTGCCAGTGAATCCATGTGCTGAGAATACCCCTTTAAGGCAAGTATTTCTTAGTATATCTAAACTTTCAATAAACTGTGTATAAATCAATTGTCCAGTGCATGTTCTCTCTGCTTTATGTTTTAGGGGCTGGGGTGAACAGCCCGCCGGATCCATGCTGCCGCAGGTGCAGGTGTGGGGCCGGATCCGCGGCCCACCAGCATTACAGTGAATGGGGTCGGAGCACAGTTCCGGCCCCACACGTGCACCTGCGGCAGCACGGATCCGGTGGGCTAGTTTACAGCTCTTCCCACCAACTAGTTACATAGACACTCACTGCCCCTGTAGCTGCATTGACACGCCCATGGACATGACATCACAAGAAGTAAGAAAAGCTGCATGGACATGGTCATGTGACCAGAGCCCAGAACGGAAGATAGAAGCAATCAAGATAAAAGAAATACATTATAAAATTACAGCTAACTTTGTAAATGATAATTTATAAGGGTATTGGTGCAAACCAGAAAACCTTGGCAGTCACTGTCTACCACGTAGTAGAGGAAACAATAGCTCCTCTATATCAGTATCAAATTCTGTATCCCTATAACACAATACCCTTGGCTCTTACTAATTTGCAGTGTAAATTGCGATTACCCATATCTATCCTGTAAAAGCTTCATTTTACTACTGAATACAGAACTTACAAAACCAGCGTATTTCTCTGTTATTACAGTGAATTAGTTGACCCTTAGGGATCCTCTCTCAGGTTTCTTATTATGTCTAAATAAAAAATAAAAAGCGTAATGACTACATTAATATGAAATCTGGGTTGACGTGTTGGATAATTTTCTATTCTGTAAAGGTGCCAAATTTGAAAAACCTTTTTGTAAAAATTAGAAGCACAGTTTACTGACTTATTATAATAAAAGCTTCTCTGTGTTTCTAAGGAGGTCAGCAATATATAACTGTGAAGGTTGTGTTAATACTCAAAGGAGAGACATACTGTAGGCCCTGATTTAGTAGCGTCTGCTACTCTGGTCTAGATGGGGCCTGCTGGAGGAGCCATGTAATTTATAACGAGGCACAGTCTGCACGCCGTAATGAAATCTCAGATTTCAGTTACATAGTAACATAGTAACATAGTTTACAAGGCCGAAAAAAGACATCTGTCCATCCAGTTCGGCCTGTTTTCCTATAAGTTGATCCAGAGGAAGGCAAAAAAACCCTGTGAGGTAGAAGCCAGTTTTCCCCACTTTAGGGAAAAAAATTCCTTCCCGACTCCAATCAGGCAATCAGAATTACTCCCTGGATCAACGACCCCTCTCTAGTAACTATAACCTGTAATATTATTACCCTCCAAAAATACATCCAGGCCTCTCTTGAACTCTTTTAGTGAACTTACCATCACCACCTCCTCAGGCAGAGAGTTCCATAGTCTCACTGCTCTTACCGTAAATCCTCTTCTATGTTTGTGTACAAACCTTCTTTCCTCCAGACGCAGAGGATGGCCCCTCGTCACAGTCACAGTCCTGGGGATAAATAGATCGTGGGAGAGATCTCTGTACTGACCTCTGATATATTTATACATAGTTATTAGATCTCCCCTCAGTCGTCTTTTTTCTAAAGTGAATAAGCCTAATTTTGATAATCTTTCTGGGTACTGTAGTCCACCCATTCCAGTTATTACTTTAGTTGCCCTCCTCTGAACCCTCTCCAGCTCTGCTATGTCTGCCTTGTTCACAGGAGCCCAGAACTGTACACAGTACTCCATGTGTGGTCTGACTAGTGATTTGTAAAGTGGCAGGACTATGTTCTCATCACGGGCATCTATGCCTCTTTTGTGTAAAATAATTTTTATTTTATAATCGTAAAAGTACATTTGTACAAAATACTATACGTACATTAAAACCAAACAGATACAGGTCTATTAACAAGTCTGCTAGATTCATTACGAAGGTTACATAGGAAACCGGGGTATATCAGGATTTCTCACTGTTACGTACATATGTAAATGTAGCAACTTCTCTGGTCCATTGTGGCGGAAGCTATTGAGGGCTCATGCGCACATATTTCTATACCCTCTATATTTTGCCCATGGTTTCCAGTTTTCTTCAAAACGTTGAGGGTTGTGGTTCTCCCAATGTAATAGTTGTTCAAATCTATAAAGTTGATCTCCTTTCGCTTTCCAATGAGCTATTGTGGGGATTTCTGACTGCTTCCACATTTGCGCTATTTGGATTCTAGCTATTGCTAATAAGTGGTGTATCAACTTCTGTGTTTTTTTTGGTAATCTAGTCTCTGTGAGTATGCCCAATAGACACATTTTAGGTGACGCAACTATATCTTCTCCGGTTATGCTAGAGAGAATTTGGCACAACTCTGTCCAGAATGACTGAAGAATGGGGCATGCCCACCATATATGCAGATATGTACCACATTCTGATTTGCATCTCCAGCACACAGGAGAAGCAGTAGGGTATATTTTTGCCAGCCTGTCAGGTGTGTAATGCCATCGTGTGAGGGTTTTAAAATAATTTTCTTGTAACTTCACACATTTGAACAATTTCTGTGAAGCCGAAAGAACAAATCTAAGTTCCCCGTCTGTAAATTTAGTTTGCAGATCTGTCTCCCATTGAGATATATACCACTTATCGCTCCTCGTCACCTTAGGTAACAGTTGTTTATATAATAAGGAAATCATCTTATTAGGTTCTTTTTTCTGAAGTACCAGTTTCTCGAATATTGAATGGGGATTGTCATCGTGTTCCTGTGTATCATAAGTGTTGACATATTTCCGCAGGTAGTGTTTATGGAAGGTGGATAGTGTGTCCAGAGTTAGAGTAGAGCTGATCCCTTCTGACTCTTGGTCACTTGTATTGGAACTTAAATCAAGTAGCGGATTGGTAAAGGTCCTATATTTGTTCGGAAGGGTATCCCTGAAACTTTTCGGGGAATCATACAATGCGTCCCGTATTTGCATAATTGATAACGGATTGGTAAGTAGTGTCTGCTTTAGGTTGCCTTGATGCCACAAGGTAACTAAATGTTTAGTCAGTTTATTATCAATCGTGTTACCAAAGAGGCTGGAACATTTATGTGAGAGAAATAGGTTACGCAGGGGATGTATACACATAGCCGCTTCTGCTGTCAAATCTAATCTATTTGGGGGGTTCCTGAGGCATTCTAATATTCTAGTGCTTTGTATAGCTTTATAATATAATCTAAAATCCGGGAGTCCCATACCGCCCTCTGTTGAATGTTGAGTTAAATGGATATGAGCTAATCTGGGCCTGGTATTACGCCATAAGAAAGAGGAAAGTAACGAACGTAGACGGGTAAAAAAATTATTGGGAAGATGGATTGGGAGAGTTTGCATGTAATACAGCACCTTGGGCAGAATAACTGTCTTGATAAGGGATTTCCTGCCAAACCAGGAGACAAAGGGAATATCCCAATTATCCATTTGCGCCTTAATCTGTCCTAGTAGTTCTAGAAAGTTCACCTTGTATAATTGCCCAAAGTCTTTCGGGATTTGGACACCCAAAAAAGGGATAGTAGAGCCGGCCCACTTGAAAGGCGTTATGCTTTGCAAGTGTAGACTGATCTGTGTAGGGAGAGTAATGTTAAGAATCTGTGATTTTGTGAGATTTATTTTGAAGTTTGAGAGCTCGCCAAAAACTACAAAAATATCTATCACAACTGGTAACGCCTCCTCTGGGTTTGTGATGAACATTAAGACATCATCTGCAAAGGCAGCCAGAGAGTGTTTATGAGTACCCATTTCTACTCCTTGTATTCTGGTGTCTTGTCTGAATGTTTGGAGTACTGTCTCAAGTGTCATTACAAATAGTAGTGGGGAAAGCGGACAGCCTTGTCGTGTGCCATTGCTGATATTAAACCTAGGTGACAAGGTGTCATTAACCCAGATTTGTGCACTTGGAGTAGAGTACATAGACATAATAGTGTCGATGAACTGATCTGGAATCCCAAATTTAGCCAACGTTCTTTTCATGAACATCCAATCAACCCTATCAAATGCCTTCTCAGCATCCGTGCTGAGAAGGACTAGGGGTATGTTCTGCTTTTTAACATGTTGCAGTATATGAAGTAGTCGAGTAGTGTTCATTCTCCCTTCCCTGTGAGGTATGAATCCTACTTGCTCAGGAAATATCAGATCGGGTAAAAGTGGTTTCAACCTATTTGCAATCATTTTGGCAAACAATTTTAGATCATTATTTAATAGGGATATGGGTCTGTAATTCGAGCATAAAGTAGTGTCCTTCCCCTCTTTAGGAATGATAGTTATAAAAGCATGTAACATTTGGGGTGGGAGAGATTCACCTTGGAGAGTCGCATTGCAAACATTTAGGAGATGAGGCAATAGTGACGTCTGAAAGGATTTATAATAAGGGACAGAAAACCCGTCTGGGCCTGGCGCTTTGTTAGATGGTGTTTCTTTGAGGGCCTTTTCTAATTCAGTGATCTTGAAGGGTCTTATGAGTGATAACCTTTGGGATTCCTGGATCTCTGGTAAATGTAATGTCTGCAACCAATTATCAATCTTTGCTTGTAAACCCTCTTTGTTGTTTTCCTCTATCCTGTCTCTTAGATTATATAACTCACCATAATAACTACAGAATCTTTGCGCTATTTGTTCTGTGTTGCGCAAAGGTTCTGCGTCTTTTGATTTTACCATGGGGATAAAGGATTTAGATTTCCTTTTCTTTATTTGGGAAAGTAGAAGTTTGGACGCCTTATCCCCATGTGCGTAATATTTAAACTGAGAATTTAAAAAGGCTTTAGCTGTCGAGGCATTGAGGATAGTTTTAAGTTCTGTTCTAGTCTGATTTAGTGCATCTAGATCCGGTTGAGACAGAGATTGTTTGTGAACTGATTCCTGTGTCTGTATCTGTTGGTATAACTCAGTTATTACTTTTTTCCTTTCCCTGTGTATATGGGTCCCAAGCGCTATCAGATGACCCCTCAATACAGATTTATGTGCCTCCCATAGTATCCCTTTTGAGACATCTGGGGTGTCGTTTAAGGTAAAATAATCAGAGATGTGTTTCTGTATCTGCTGTATATTATCCTTATTACCTAGCAACGTGGTGTTTAGGCGCCAGTTGTTAGTTTTTTTGGGTATGCCTGATAGGTTATATACAAGTAATACTGGGGCATGATCAGAGATAGTAATGTTATCTATCTTAATCGTTTTGCATAAGTGTAATTGGTGATATGGTATAAATAAATAGTCAATGCGACTATAGGAGTTATGGCTGTGGGAGTAATATGTATAGTCTCTAACCTCTGGATAAAAAGCTCTCCACACATCTACTAGTGAGCATTCTTGCATACCTGCTTTAATCTGAGCATGAGCTGATTTAGAGAGTATTGATTGTCTAGAGGAAGAGTCTAGTTCTGGTTGAAGCGTAACATTTAGATCTCCGCCCATAATGATACATCCTTCTGCAAAATCATTAAATTTGGCCAAAGTGCTTACAATCCAATCATTCTGTTTCGTATTTGGGGCATATATGCTTCCAAAAGTGCACATCTGAGAACCCATAATCCCTTTTAGAAACATATATCTCCCATCAGGGTCCGAGAGTTCTGAACGCACCTCAAAAGGGATTGTTTTGTGAAAGGCTATACTAACTCCACGTGAAGCAGAGCTAGGGGAGGTGCTATGATACCATTTATCATATTGCAAGTGACTCAATTTGGGTATATGTTTGGATCGAAAATGAGTCTCTTGCAAAAATGCAACTCCTACCTTGAGTTTGCTCAAGAGTTTACAGATTTGGCTCCTTTTTTCTGGCGCGTTCATTCCTCTGGCGTTCAAAGTACATACAGTAATATCAGCCATTATCTACACCCCAAACAGAAAAAGTGTATGTTAATAAGAACATCAAGATTATGCAGATATAAGATGCTGTCAGTCGTAAGAAAAAGAGGAAGATACATGAGATGCATTTGTATTCAAGGAAGACATGATATTCCCGAGTGTCATATCTAGCGGACCTCACGACCTGTTGTAACCGAACATTAAACCTAAGGAACAAATTTAAACAAAACCAACATAAAAGCAAGATCATGGAAGCCAGTGAGCCGACGCCAGACCGAATCTCCGTGTTAAAGCATGTCCTAAAGCATCGTCCCAATGGCTTCAAGTAGATCACCTTCCGCGAAGTGTGTCTAACATGTCGCATCTTGCATTAACTCACTTTAACTTATGTAAATGATGAGGTACAGGTTGTATAATATCAGAGCAAATATAAAGTAAATAATGTGGAGGGGAAACTTCCTTCAAATTGGACCTTCAGCCATAACTAGGCCTACTGGTGATATAAATTGAGATAAACCAGCACATTAAGATATACGTTACACAGAGTTCCTTGTTCATGAGACATCACGCGTGTAGTTAGATGGCCGATTCAATCTTCTCGGTGTCATTCTAGACGGGGTGCTTTTCCCTCTTTGTCTACGAGAGTTGATCACTGGGGTCCAGGGTTCCACTTGTGGGACATCTGGTAGAGAGGCAATGTCCTGTGCCACATTCCAGTCAGATATCTCCAGCTCTGCTATATCCAGGAGGTCATAAATCCGCTGTAAATCTGCTGGTGAGCGAATCACAATCTTTCTGCCTGGGTTGTTTATCAGCAATCCAAAGGGATGAAGCCATCTATATGTGATCTTTTTCTTCCTCAGTATTTCCAGCAATGGGCGTAGGTGGTTCCTTTTGCGTAAAGTCATTGGAGAAAGATCTTGGTATATGGAAACCACTGATCCCTCAATCAGAGGTAAAGTAGAGGATCGTGCAGCTGCAATGATCAATTCTTTGGTTTTATAGTTGGTCATCCGACAAATGACATCTCTTGGACTTTCGTTAGGTTGCGGGAGAGGTCTCAGAGCTCTATGGGCTCTATCCATAGACATATCCACTGCTGTTGAACTTAAGATGGAGGTAAAGAAGGTCGTAAGAGTCGCTTCCAAGGCATCAGGTAGGATGGTTTCAGGAATTCCTTTAATCCTAATATTGTGTCTGCGGCCTCGGTTGTCTTGCTCTTCTATTAGTGAGTATAAATAATTGACATGTGCTTGGCAAGTGTCCATGTTTCTAGACACCGCCGTATGAAACTCCGTGCTTGCTGCTTGGGCCTGCTCTAAAGCTTCTACCCTCCCATTCATCTGACGCAGGTCTTGTTTAATATCTCTGAGCTCTGTGATCAACGGTTCTAGCGAGTTTGCTAGTAAAGACTTAATAAAGGTTTTGGAAAAGACCTGGTCTTCTTCGTCTCTCTGTTCCTCCATGTCGCTCTCTAGTTCTGCGTCAGTGCCTTCTTCAGCATGTGTGGCGGGAGGTAACTGTTTAGGCGGCGCCATCTTGGATTGAGGTCCCGCTGTCGCTGGAACAGATCTTTTAATAAATCTATCGATCTCTCCCTGGGCTAACGAGGACTTGCCTGTTCCAGGGGTATCCTTTGAGCGATCTTTGGTAGTTTTGCCCATTTTTTCGCTGGCCAAATAGCTTATAATAGCCTAGTTATGCTGGGTCTGCAGCAGAGCTCAGCTCTATGCGTGCATCCGGCTCTGCGGCGAAGCTCCGCCCCCCCATCTATGCCTCTTTTGATGCAACCCATTATCTTATTGGCCTTGGCAGCAGCTGTCTGACACTGGTTTCTGCAGCTTAGATTTCTGTTCACTAAAATTCCTAGGTCCTTTTTTATGTTAGAGTTACCCAATATTTTACCATTCAGTATGTACTGGTGACTTGCATTATTCCTTCCCATATGCATAACTTTACATTTGTCAGTGTTAAACCTCATCTGCCACTTCTCTGCCCAAGCCTCCAGTCTATCCAGATCCATCTGTAGCAGTGTACTGTCCTCTTCTGTGTTAATTACTTTACACAGTTTAGTGTCATCTGCAAAAATTGATATTTTACTGTGCAAGCCTTCTACAAGATCATTAATAAATATATTGAAGAGAATAGGGCCCAATACTGACCCCTGTGGTACCCCACTAGTTACAGTGACCCAATCTGAGTATGTACCATTAATAACCACCCTCTGTTTTCTATCACTGAGCCAGTTATTTACCCACATACAGACATTTTCTCCCAGGCCAAGCATTCTCATCTTATATACTAACCTTTTATGTGGTACAGTGTCAAATGCTTTGGAGAAGTCCAGATATACGACATCCATTGATTCGCTGCGGTCCAGTCTAGAACTTACCTCCTCATAGAAACTGATTAAATTGGTTTGACATGACCGATCCCTCATGAAGCCATGCTGATATGGAGTAATTTGCTTATTTTCATTGAGGTACTCCAAGATAGCATCTCTTAGAAAACCCTCAAAGAGTTTACCCACGACAGATGTTAAACTTACCGGCCTATAGTTCCCGGGCTCTGTTTTTGGACCCTTTTTGAATATTGGCACCACATTTGCTATGCGCCAATCCTGTGGAACACTCCCTGTCAGTATAGAGTCCTTAAATATCAGAAATAAGGGTCTGGCGATGACATTACTTAATTCTCTTAGGATACGGGGGTGTATGCCATCCGGTCCTGGCGATTTGTCTATTTTAATCTTTTTAAGACGCAGCTCTACTTCTTCCTGGGTCAGACAGGGCACTTTTAATGGGGAATTTACTTTTATATTCTGCATTTCATCTGACAGTTTATTTTCCTCAGTTGTTTCAGTGATTATTTATTCTGGTGAAAATTCTGGCGATTCTGGCGAAAATAATGAGGGTGGCCCCACCTACATTCTGCCCTTTTCACACCCGACTCTGCCCCTGCACGCCCTCTTTTTCATAAAATGCCAATTGTGACCACAAAAGTTACAGAATGGGTGGAATTTTAACTTTTCTATGCTAAAAACAGGTGGAAGGGGAATAATGAATTTACCCTATTTAGTCTCCCTGTAATACATGTCAGCAGCACTTCTGCTCTGTAGTGCCAAGCATGAAAACTTAAGCTACTTTCACACTAGCGTCTTTGCTGGATCCGGCAGGGTTCAACAAAAACGCTTCCGTTACCGATAATACAACCATGTGGATCCGTTATGAACAGATCTGGTTGTATTATCTTTAAAATAGCCAAGACGGATCCGTCAATCATTAACTCCATTGAAAGTCAATGGTAGACGGATCAGTTTTCTATTGTGTCAGATTGTGTCAACGGATCCGTCCCCATTGACTTGCATTGTGAGTCTTGACGGATCCATCTTGCTCCGCATCCCAGAAAGGAAGGCAAACTGCAGCATGCCATGATTTGCTCTCCGGCATGAGAACGGAACGGAATGCATTTTGGAGGACTCTGTTCTGTTCAGTTGCGTTTTGTCCCCATTGACAATGAATGGGGACAAAACTGAAGCATTTTTTCCCGGTATTGATACCCTATGACGGATCTCAATACCAGAAAATATTAACGCCAGTGTGAAAATAGCCTAACGCAGAAAATTCAGCTATTGGATCCTTGCCGTAGACTGCTATTTTTGTCATATGTAGCTAATTGAAATAAAAAATATTTCAATGAAACATGTACTATGCTCTGCTGGAATGTCACAGAAATTTTTGGTGCAAACAGGACCTTTTTTCTCATGTAGGGGCACAACTCTCTTAGCTTAAACAAGGTTTACAAGCTTGATGGTTTATTTCTCTCAAACGTGGTGGGTAATGCACTTAGGGGCAAATTTATTAAGACCAGCATTTTAGACGTCGGTCTTAATAAAGCTCCATAGCTGGCGGTGGGTCGCTGAAGTTATGAGGAGGTGCTAGCCTCTCCATAACTTTGGCACATCCAGCGCCAGTTCTAAATGTAAGCTAGATCCCTTGCTGTCTTATATTTAAACCATTTTCTACGCCTAAAACAGGCATAGAAAATGATAAATGAGACGGGCCTGCCTGCCTGTCCCCTTCCCCACCTACGTCATGCCCATAATTTTAGAACTGTCAAGAGCGGGGCAAAGGTGCAGATATCAACTAACCATTGCGCTACCATCTGTGCAGTTGCAAAAAATGTTACAGACTCTCTCCCAAATCTTCCATACTGCTTGGGTCTAAGGCTCACCACTCCCTACTACAGCATGCTGTGCCTTAGGCATTGTTTATGTGGTTGGAAGAGGATAACTACTTATCAGTCACTTACTGGTGTGGTCACCTGATGACATTTTTCCTTGTATAGTCCAATCAAGACACACTCTCCCTATCAGTTACCACTTGGTATTGACAAAAACATGGGGTAACCAGTCCCAATACAATTCTGAACTTGTTGAGCTTAAATGATTTTCTTGGATAACATTTAGCTACTGGCTCGCTTGTAACAGACTATCCAACCTCTGTCGCTTTCTCTAATTCCTCAAATGACCCCTTTAAGGGCTTTCGGCTCCAAGATCTGTCTCATTCTTTCTTTCACACCATCCTCACATAATGGTTCCTTGTGCTCCAGTCCTCCTCGGGCTTCAGTGACTGTGTTGATTTTTCTCTCTCACTGCCAATTGGCATGCTTCTCTGAGGCTGTCTATGCACACCCTTCACTAAATCTCCCTAAATCTCAGCACATCTCTCTACCTCTTATACACTTGCTGGACACGCACAAGAAGGGTCAAACAAACTTGGATTTATAGACACACCTCAACCTGCAGACCCTGTAACATGATGCTTCTAGCTCAACAACATTGACCACGATAAAGTCAGTTCAGGGCACCAAGTAATGGTTCCAAGTAGCGGTTTGATTGATACCTCCTCCTCCTATAAGACTGCATCTAAGAACACTACTCCTGTTGTCATCAGCAAAGCTTTCCTAGCTACTAACGCACAACCCAATGGGTGCCTAAACCGTGTAGGTAAATAACAACAGCAATACAATACATATGCTCACAACATCACATTTTGATCACATTAACATGTGTCACAGTACTTTACAGTCTAACTGTTAAGGGGCAAGTTCACTCCCACGTTTTCATAGATGCTAATTTGTTCTAGGAACTTCATCAATAAACTACCTTTAATAGTCATGTAACATAGTATTGTCAGACAAGGAAAAAACCTTACTGATCACTTGCTTAGCTCAATCAAGGATAACTTTCACTTACTTATGTGTTAACTTCATTCTGGAGAAAAAGTACTTTTGATCCATATCAACGAGGGCAGGCCCAGCCACTCTATGCACCTTTGCTCCTCCTGCTTCCTTTGCCAGCCCCTCCCCTCATTGGTGATTAAGAGGACCAAGCAAGATGACTGTGCAGGAACATAACTCCATCAGTCAAGATGGAGGCTTAGGGCCTGAGGAAGCAAGATCGGTAAGTGAAAGGCATCATTACATTTAGCTGAGCTAGCCCTACAAGACATTGTGTCTGGTTTAACAGTGAATTTTGTGGTGATAGATTTCCTTTGACAGAGATAGGTAAGCTGCCCTCAACAGTGTTTTACAGGTTTAGTATGGTTTTTAACAGATATGTAGTTTATTACCTCATGTACATCTCTTTCCCATCCCTTTTTTTCAATTGGACTCTCTTGACCCATTTTCACCATGTAATCTATATGCAAATGAACAGTTAAGTGCATCGAGGGTGGGCCCAAGCCACTCTGTGCAGCCTTGCCCCTCCTGCTTTCTCTGCTAGCACTCCTTTGGCATGTTGACACAATAAGCCAGAAGACTATGCAGGAACCTGGCCCTGTCAATTAAGAAGAAGAATGAGGAGCTGGTAGAGGAAAAAAGAAGAAAATTTTCTAACCTCTTCTTAAATCTGTTAGCACCTGTCATTTGCAATTCCTTTGGGAGAATGTTCCATAACTTCACAGCTATAACAGGATGGCTGTGCACAAGGCATTAGTCCAGTTTCTCTATAGCAACTACAAATAGCACAATTTATCACAGAAGTTTTGATAAATTTCGTTAACATATATAGTTCAAGCTATCAAATCGGCCCATTAGCCCTCTATTCTGTAAAATAAATACTTTTAATTTAGACACCTTAACTCATAACTAAGAAATTCCATATTCTGTATTAATATAACAGTCTTCCTGCTGCAACTAAGGAGCATGTTCTCCAGATCTGTGACATATTTTTCACTTATGCTTATTAATTTATCTCCAGTGATGCTGGAAAGGTTTAAACAGCTTCTGTCAGCATGATCAACCCTATTAAAGCAGGCATATTGCCTGGTAGGTTTGATCATACTGAGGGATGGGCGTAGCTCTTGGAGCACCACTACTGCCACACCTTGGTGGTCAGTACACTCCCTCTGCCTCTGTACTAGCAATATATAACTGTCAATCATTGGTGTCAGTGTGTTCAAGCAAATCATGCATTCCACTAATAATGAATAGAGATGAGCGAGTAGTGTTCGATCGAGCCGGTATTCGATCGAATACTACGCTATTCGGCATACTCGATTTCAATCGAGTATAACGGCGATGGCGCACTTAGAATTCGTTTCCCCTCCCACCTTCCCTGGCGCTCTTTTTCCACCAATCAACATGCAGGGGGGGTATGACAGGCCCGCGGAGCACGCTGGCAGCGCGAAAACAGCGTCTACATGGATTGGCTGGAAAAACCATGTGACCTCGAATATTAAAAACTCAGCTCTTCCTGCTCGTTCGCATATGCTGCGTGAACTTAGTCAGGGACAGAGGCTGGAGAAGGGACAGATAGGTTTTAGCTGTTGGACAGGCAGGAGCGTGATTAAAAGCCCTTATCAGGGCTACTATAGTGCAGTACAGTGATAGCTTTACTACAATATACAGTCTGCAGAGAACGGTTGCTGTATTCAGGGATAGCTGCTGGAGTAGGGACAGAGAGAGGCATTAGTGGTGTATTAGGTGCTCTGCTACATACAAAACTATATTTGGCACTACTGTTCTGCGTTCTTTTTGGCTGCAAAACCCTGTTATATACCTAGTGTGTATATGCACCATCTGATCTGGCAGTATACGGCTGTGAATTTTTTTTTTTTTTTAATACAGTTTATTTGGCTCTAGTGTTCTGGGTTCTGTGTGCCTGCAATACCCTTTTTGTATACCAGGTGTAAATACCCACCGTCTGACAGTTAGTACACGGCTGTGTACCTGAAATATAAAAAAAAAAGGCCTTTTCATTGGCACCTGTAACTTTGCGTTCTCTTGCAAAAATAATTTATATACGTGGTGTTCATACCCACACCGTCTGATCTGTTAGTACACGGCTGTGTACCCTAGAAATATAGAAAAAAAAATAAGCCTTTTAATTGGCACCTGTACTTTGCGTTCTCTTGCAAAATAATTGTAATACCGTGGTGTTCATACACACCGTCTGATCTGTTAGTACACGGCTGTGTGTACCTAGAAATATAAAAAAAAAAAAGCCTTTTCATTGGCACCTGTACTTTCGTTTCTCTTGCAATAATTGTATTA
>ONZH01019735.1:0-76618 GCA_900303285.1 Rhinella marina | reverse complement strand
TTGGGCCTCCACATAATTATACTAAAAATATTAGTGCCTTATAATTGGCAACTGTAGGCTGTGCGTTCTCTTGCAAAATTCTTTAAATACCTGGTGTTAATACCCACCGTCTGAAAGTTAGTAACAACAAACGGCTGTGTACCTTGAACTCTAAAATATTAGGCCTTATAATTGGCAACTGTACTGTGCGTTCTCTTGCAAAATTATTTCACGGCTGTGAAGGCAAAATATTGTAACCAAAAAAAAATAAAATGCGGAGGGGGGCTAGCGGAATAGGACGTGGACGAGGACGGGGGCGCGGAAATGCTGTTGGGGGCCATAGTTGCTGGTTGAATTATCTGAGGTAAATGATTCTCCTTTAGACGACGCTTTCCCTTTGCATCGTTCTGCGATTAAACCATAAATAACTCTCTGCATATTTATACCAAATGCACCCAGTACGAAAAAAGTCATAGAAAGTTTCCAAACAGAGACTGGAAAACATCAGTAAGTTGAAAAAAACTGTTCGCTAAAAAAAAAAAAAGTTAAAAATAAAATTGGCAGTTGATAGTATCGAGCTATTGTCACAGAGAGACGCGATTACAACACCTTCATTTACATTCAGTACATGTCTCAAGGCATTGGGAGAATGAAAACAGGCCACGGCTGGAGTATGAAATGTACCACCGCTTTGTACTGTCCGATACTGACCCGGTCCAGGGTGATGTCCAGCGAGGAAAGCAGTGGAGAGGTGGTGGTCTGCGCAGCACCGAAAAAGGCAGCAAGAGGCAGAGGGATGTCCACAGGCAGAGGAATGTCCACAGGCAGAGGGATGTCCACAGGCAGAGGCATGTCCACAGGCAGAGGGATGTCCACAGGCAGAGGGATGTCCACAGGCAGAGGGATGTCCACAGGCAGAGGACAGTTCAGACAGAGAAGTGAGGCCACAGCCAGCAGGGCCGAGCGTAACCATCCCGCTCCTATGCGTCCTTAAAGAATCCCTCATCGCAATAAGGGAGAACGCATTGCACACAGAGGAGACGGGGGCAGGAGGAGACGCAACGGAGCTACACAGTCAGACCACACTTTTGTCTGCTTCACGGTGGCAGTTGCAGGAGGAGGAGGATGAGGAGGAGGAGGACGACGTGGAGGTGGCTGTGGAAGAGGAGGAGGATGCTGGCGGCGAGGGTAGCAGTCAGGCTGTGTGCGTCCCATTGGTTCAGCGCGGATGGGGCGGAGAGGAGGCGGAAGAGGAAGAGGAGGAAATGGCAAGTGATCCTTCTGGTGGGGGCAGTGACGTCATGCCTATTCAGAGTCTGGCACACATGGCTGACTTCATGCTGGGCTGCTTTTCCCGGGACACACGTGTTGTCCGGATAGTGGAGAACAAACTGTACTGGGTCTTCGCAATCCAAGTTGGACACGTGGCTGGAACTGTCCCTGTACGCCTTGGAGGTGCTTGCCTGCCCTGCCGCCAGCGTGCTATCAGAAAGGGTGTTCAGCGCTGCCGGGGGCATTATCACCGATAAGCGCAGCCGCCTGTCAACCGACAGTGCCGACAGGCTGACGCTAATCAAAATGAACAGCAAGTGGATTGACCCGGACTTTGCTTCTCCAACCGTGGAAAGCAGCCAAAAGTGAAGTGCCATGTGTATGAAGTGCCATTTCCTCCTCCACCTCCTCCTCCTCCTCCTTAACCGCCGTAGAATTGGTCCGTAAATCAGAAAAATTTTTATATTTATGGCTCACCTCTTGGGCCTCCACAAAATGTTTAAGAGGTCTCACCTCTTGGGCCTCCACATAATTTTTAAGAGGTCTCACCTCTTGGGCCTGCGCAAAATGTTTACGAGGTCTCACCTCTTGGGCCTCCACATAATTTTTAAGAGGTCTCCCCTCTTGGGCCTCCACATAATTTTTAATACGTCTCACCTCTTGGGCCTCCACAAAATGTTTAACAGGTCTCACCTCTTGGGCCTCCACATAATTTTTAATACGTCTCACCTCTTGGGCCTCCACAAAATGTTTAACAGGTCTCACCTCTTGGGCCTCCACATAATTTTTAACGGGTCTCCCCTCTTGGGCCTCCACATAATTTTTAATACGTCTCACCTCTTGGGCCTCCACAAAATCTTTAACAGGTCTCCCCTCTTGGGCCTCCACATAATTTTTAATACGTCTCACCTCTTGGGCCTCCACAAAATCTTTAACAGGTCTCACCTCTTGGGCCTCCACATAATTTTTAAGAGGTCTCACCTCTTGGGCCTCCACAAAATGTTTAAGAGGTCTCACCTCTTGGGCCTCCACAAAATGTTTAAGAGGTCTCACCTCTTGGGCCTCCACATAATTTTTAAGAGGTCTCACCTCTTGGGCCTCCACATAATTTTTAAGAGGTGTCACCTCTTGGGCCTCCACATAATTTTTAACGGGTCTCCCCTCTTGGGCCTCCACATAATTTTTAATACGTCTCACCTCTTGGGCCT
The DNA here is from genome assembly GCA_900303285.1 of Rhinella marina. Classification (NCBI taxonomy): domain Eukaryota; kingdom Metazoa; phylum Chordata; class Amphibia; order Anura; family Bufonidae; genus Rhinella; species Rhinella marina. The sequence goes on along the minus strand of ONZH01019735.1, from coordinate 74,159 downwards.
CCACAAAATCTTTAACAGGTCTCACCTCTTGGGCCTCCACATAATTTTTAAGAGGTCTCACCTCTTGGGCCTCCACAAAATGTTTAAGAGGTCTCACCTCTTGGGCCTCCACATAATTTTTAAGAGGTCTCACCTCTTGGGCCTCCACATAATTTTTAAGAGGTCTCACCTCTTGGGCCTGCGCAAAATGTTTAAGAGGTCTCACCTCTTGGGCCTCCACATAATTTTTAAGAGGTGTCAACTCTTGGGCCTCCACATAATTTTTAAGAGGTCTCACCTCTTGGGCCTCCACATAATTTTTAAGAGGTGTCACCTCTTGGGCCGCCACAAAATTTTCCATGAGCCTCTGGCCAGCCCACGGCCTCTTCCTGCCTTTTGCGGTCCTACGCATCCCTCAACATCCCCACTGCTTTACCTGCTAGACATGACACTGGGCCAGGTCGGGTGACTGACATCTCAAGCGCCAACAATTTGGGCATTTTAAGGCTTCTGCATGTGTTTGAGTTGTTTTTACATTTTAAAGAAGACATGTCTGACCACATCTCACACACACACACAATGACAATTAGGGGTGGGGTCTATTTGCTTTCCCCCTTGCCTATGCCATCTGTGGTTGTCATAGGCAACGTGATTTTAAGGGGTGCAGAATTTTATCTTCTTTTTTGTCTAGTTTGGCTTGGGGTCCATGGCAATGTTGAGGAAAGAAGGTTTCCTTGTATGGTCTCACTTTACAGAGAGGTTATATTGTGTTTGGAGTGTATTGTTGAGAGGCTGTGATAGTGGCGTAATAGTGCGACTTGGGCGCGTTATATGCACCCAGACATGCTTCCCCTGCTGTCCCAGTTGCATTCCAGCAGTGTTGGCATCCTTTTCTGAGGTTCCAGGGTGGACTTGGTGACCTCCAAGTGGTCGAATTGAGATTTCCAAGTGGCGAGCATTTTTTTCCCATAGACTTTAATGGGATTCGATATCCGGTCGAATAGTCGAATTTCGCAGTCTATTCGAATCGAATTTCGAACTTTCGAATATTTCACTACTCGCTCATCTCTAGTGATTACTACATCAATACACAAGTCTCTGCACAACATCACCTGAGAGGCTCAAAAATGTCCAGGCTACTGAAAGGTCCCAAACGAAAGACCCAGAGCCAGAATCTGGGAAGTACCAACTATCCGGTCATAAGTAGTAGTAGTAGTAGTAGTAGTAGTAGAAAGGAGTAACATTATAGATGAGGAGAAAGAGGATGAGATTGTGGATTGTATGGCTCACTCCTCCTCTCAGTCAAAGCAGAATGATGTGCAGGTGCCTTCAGAGTCCGACAGCAAACGGTGCTGTGGAGCCAGGGTCACAGCATTCCTCCTGCTCCTCCTCCTTGCAGCCCCAAAGAAGGCTTTCAGTGGAGTCCTCTCAGTCTTCACTGTGCCTTCCTAGTGGGGTGACTTCCTTTTTTCTAAGAAGTGGCAAGAAAACCCCACCATGCCTTATGGGAGATTGCCAAGAGAGTCTCCATGTTGACGATTTGTGTGAGATCAGTCAGTGTTTGTACTGCCCTGAGGAGGAGGATGCAGACCCTAGGCATAGCCATGCTGGTGGTGGTAGTAGTTGCCCCCATAACCACAGTATTGACTTTGGGGGTAACAACAGTGGCAGTCGGGGCAGAACAGGGGAGGGGGCCAAAGAACCTACCATAATATGCCACAGTCTGATAGAAACTAAAGGGAGGGTGAGGACTCCGATGACGATTCTGTTCTGGACAGGACCTGAGAACCAGATAAGGTGCTGAGAGGGAGACAACATCAGAGGAGGAAGGTGATGGCGCCAGCAAAAATGAGCAAAGGCCAAGTAACTCCCAAAGAACACCCAGGGCCACGTCTTCCTCGGGGTCAGGTGATGATGCTGACACTGTGAGTAGGTTAGGCTAAAAACATGCCAGAGCTAAGCTGAGCTTGGCTGCCCCCACCTCTGCTATGCAAGTATCTCCTGTATGGCATTTTTTTCTCCACGCTGCAGGAAGACAAAATCAATGACTTGTGCAAGCTGTGCAACAGCAAAACAAGATGTGGAAATGCAAACACATAGGCACCACAGTTCTTTTGAACCACATGAAGCGGCATCACCAGATCCCATGGGCAAACAGAGGTGGCAGCCAGCCACCGCAGCAGGAGTTCCCCCCTTCTCCCGCTTCCCCTTGTGGTAGTCAGGCCACATCAATGAGCAGTATGGTATCTTTCACATCATCATCATCCCTTTCCGCTTCTCCCACTCAGACTCCTCCTCCGCTCCATCATCAGCCATTGATAATGGAATGCATGGCCAGGAAACAACTGTATGCACCTAGCAATGATGTGCAAACTTAATTCCCACCTGGCCAAGTTGCTGGCCGTGCAGTTGCTGTTGTATCATTTAGTTGAGTCTGCTGCCTTTAGAGAGCTAATTGCGTGCGTTCAGCCTTGTTGGAAAATTCCTAGCTGGCATTATTTCTTGAAAAATCCATCCCTGCTTTGAACTCTCACGTGGCGGACACTTAGGGAAGCTCCCTACGATTCCAGCTGTGTGACAAGGTTCACGCCATGGTGGATACCTGGAGCAACTCTTACGGGCAGGGACAGTACATGTCTTTCACGCCCCACTGGGTCAATGTTATTTTTGGCAGTGGCAAGGCAGCACCCCTTGCTATGAGGTCAGGTCACCAGGATAAGGATTAGATCATTAAAACTGTGGGGCAGATTTACCAGTACATTTGCACCAGCTATCTGCTAAATACAATTAGAATCAGTATTTAAAAAGTCCTCCTCATCATGCTGTTCACCTTTTAACATCATGAGACCAAGACAATATCTAACAATTGATCAACAGTAGCTTGCCATTGTGAGGCGTCAAGCAGGATGTTCACAGCCGGAAGTGGCCACTAAGCTTAAAGTGTTACAGAGTGTCATCAGCGGGTTTCAACAGAGATACAGAGAGACTTTAAGAGTCACAGAAAGGCATGGAAGTGAACATCCTCTGGCCACATCCCACACTGATGACCGCTTCATTGTGGACAATGCCCTGCAGAACCTGATGATGAATGACACACAACTCCGGGCACATGTAAGCGAGATGAGAGTCAGACCACTTGAAATCATTTATATCAGCGTGTTCTCTATGCTAGACAACCTGCAAGGGTACCTGACCATACCACCAGACACAGGCATCATCGTCTTGCATGGGCCAGGAAGTATCTACACTGGACAAGGGACCAATGGGCCTCAGTGCTGTTCACAGATGAAAGTCGATTCACGTTGAGCAGAAATGATGGACACCAAGGATGTTGAAGACATCAAGGAGAGTGCTATGCATCGGCCACTTTTGTCAACAGATGAGCCTTTGGTGGTGGTGGTGTTATAATGTGGGCAGGTGTCTCTAGTCAATATACAACTGCTCTACGCTTTGTGAATGGTACAGTGACAAGCCCTTACTACTTCAATAACATCAAAACCATCATTAATCCAGTCATTATGTCTCAGCGTGAACAACACAGGCCTAATTTCATCTTCATGGACAACTATGGGATCAGATGAGTCGCCATGTAGAGGCTCATAACTCTGTACCCCAGAACCTATATGACCTGAGGGCCGCCCTTCAAGGAGAGTGGGATGCCATGCCTCAGCATACAATAAGTTGTCTTGTAAACAGCATGAGACGTCATTGTCAAGCTGTAATTGATGCTCAAAGGCCACATAAGTTTTTCAGACACTGACATTTTTTGGCTTTTGTTTCAATAAATTGTTCGAGATGAGGAAATCACCATTGCATGCTTCTACTTAAATGCCCTACTTTCATGATATAATATCACTTTATACGTTTTCCATAAATTTCACCCTATCTTTTTGTGAGTAGTGTATATACCTTACACCACATGTATCATGTGTTTTAGACATTCATGTGCTTCACTTGAGAAGGGTTATGGCTTAGAGAAAACAGGGGCACAGCTTAACGGGAAGGGAGGCACAGCTTAATGGGAAGAGTGGTGCAAAGTTAGACAAAGGTGACTAACATCTAGCCAGATGCATCACATTTTTCATACATGTATGAGCCACTTGTGCATTTTCACAAATCATCTACACAGAGGAAACTGCTGTATTTCCTCAAATGATGTGCACTGAGTTGAGTAATTACTATTATAAGTATTATAATTATTTATTTTAAGGCACTATTAATTCCATGACACTGTAAATCTAAGGATTGGTATAATGTGCCACGATATTGCTGGCCCTGCCTTTCATTAATTTGGACCTAACTACAAAACGGGGCCACTTTTAGTATTTTTTCTAGGGCCACTTTAAGTTCCCAGTCCGCCCCTGCATACTTATATATGCAGTATCTATATTATATATTATATACTGTAACCTCAAATTTATTCATACAGGTAACCCCACAATGTATTTATCCAGTTATCAGCTTCTGAATTTTTAGGGGTCATTAAAATTGCTTATTGCATCAATAATAATTTTGTATGAAAGTACTCATTTAGATTTTGAAAGGAACTCAGTAAAACTGTACCCTAATAACTCAAGCCATAGACTTGGTCTGAAAAAAGTCTCAGTGCTGAAATGTACGTATTAACTTACATGCTCAACATTTGAATCAGCACAATTATGGCAATGAAACCTCAACTATACATGTAATTGTCTATGTTTATCGGCAGATGAACATTAGACAATCAGATATTCCCTCACCTTGTACTTCTAGGTCAGGTATTATCTCACTAAGGAATGCACTTACTGTATACACAGAACACTAGAAATCTGATAAATCAAGCTCTCCAATGTCAATGGTCCTGACTAGAGATGAGCAAAGTTTTGAAAAATTCAATTCAACAACTTCTCCTAAGAAATTTGATTTGTTACAAATTCATTTGTCACGAATCGCTATAAATCAGGTATACCCAGGCCACTGTGCCTTAAGGTATGGCCACACAGAGCGGGCAGGTTGCAGCTATACTGCGGTGAAGAATCGTGCGGACGATGAGCTGGAACCTGCTAACAAAATGAAGTCTTCATTGTTAATAGCCACGCGGCACCTTTAAATAGGAGCTGTTGCTGGTATGGGATTTGACTGGTTAGATGGAGGACAATATACTAATTATTGCTGTTCTGGTCTGCAATCTCCTGCAGGTTATTTGACAGTAAACACTGAATATTAAAAAGCTCTGGCATATCCACTTCTCCAACACCAGGGATGAAGGATGATTTGGAAGGAGGAAATCCAGCAAAAGATGAGGAAGGTTTAATTAATTAATTAATTAAAGGTTGATTAAGACCTGGCCTCCCTAAGGGGTGCAGATTGGATGGTATTGGTTGGCAAGCTGGCAATGATAAAACCTTCCATCTTATTGGTATTGAATTACCTTTACGGCTGATGTAAGAATAAGTAAATGCAGTAATAAATAAAACTGACATAGTAAGTCTCCCTGCACTCTCCCTGCACTCTCCCTGCAGTCTCCCTCTCCTCTATTAATCGTTTTCAGCAACACTGTCCCTAGAGCATGAGCGCTTACAGGAAAAGAGTATTTCACCCATAGATAACTAATTGCTTTCATATGCTTGTTATTTTAGATAATTTGTACATATCATATCATTTTTTTTATACACTAGCCTTGAATTTTTATAAACTAGAATATAAGATTGATATTATTTGCAATGAATAAATGACATCTCTATCTTTGAAAACATACATTACATATTTAGAATAACTACTTGTTTAATTTTATTATTATTTTTTATCATTATTATTATTCTTTATTAAAGCACCATTTATTTCATGGCACTGTACATATGAGGAGCGGTGCACATACATAATACAGACAATTGCAATAAAAATGAACAAGAAGAGTTACAAACTGGTAGAAAAGAAGAGAGGACCCTGCCCGTGAGGGCTTACAGTTACAATCTACAATATAATGTAACTTTTGCCTACTAAATAAGACAGCTATATAGCTACTTACTGCCTTAGTAATAATTAGGAGGAGGGTATGATTGCTGGCATCTGGTTTCTAGGGAATTGGCTGGGTCTCCCTTTCAAGGACACCCATTAAACCAGGACAGGTGCTCTTACATCAGGCATGCTGACGTCACTGGTCTCTTGACACCGGGTGCATCCTGTGACCAGAAAGGGTGTCCTATTTAAATAGGCAACCTACTGGCCACAGGTTCCCTGAGAATTGTTATACTTATCTCACCAACAATTTCCCTGCTGATGTTTTGGAAATTTGGCTTCTGACCTTGGCTACTCCTCTGACCCTGATGTTTTGACCTGAATTTGGCTGTACTGTTTCTCCTGGTTTGACCTCGACTTGGTTTTAGATCTGCTTTTGCTTGACGTATTTGGACCCTGACTTGACTGCTCGTGTTTGACCTTGGCTTGTTATTGTATTACTCTTTGTATTCTGATTTGGCTTTGATTGCACACTCCTGGTTTTGACCTGGTATGTCCAACTTTGTGTATTCTGGTTCTGTTTCTCTTATTTTTCCCTGTGTGCCTGCCTGTCACTAAGTTTACTGTTTTATCCTCAGTTTCTCCCTCATAAGCCCCAGCACTCAGTTAAGCCTCATTCACACTTCCGTGTCCATGCTGAAATCCGTGAGCAGGTGGTCAGTGAGGCATCTGTGAAGCTGTCCGTGAAGGATTCGTGTTGGGTCCGTGTGTCCGTTTTTTGCCGTCCGTGTTGCATCTGTGTTTCACTGACACTGAACAGCTGAAAAATAATTTTCAAAGCATCTCTTCTTAATGATCCGTGAAAGACGGATGCAACACAGATGGCATCCGTGTTGCAGCCGTGGTTTTCACGGACCCATAGACTATAATGGGCATGAGGGATCCGGGAACACGGATCAAGATAGGACATGCATCTGTGCTAAAAAAAAACGAACCACGGACCGTGACGAAACTCGTCTGAACACACACATTCAAATGAATGGGGACGTGTGCTGTCCATGGAGAACACGTACAGCACACGTCCGTGAAACACTGACGTGTGAATGAGGCTTTAAGCAGGGACTGTCTTCCAGTTGTGGTCTGCCGTTTAGTGTGGTCGTGCAGGTAGCTAAGGGTAGTGGTGAAGGTGGTTTCTAGGGCTCACTTCTCCCTCCTGTGACAGAGCTTGTATCTGTTTGTTACCAAGCAGGCAAATATTTCTGCATAGGAGCTGTATACATAATGCAAGATTTTTTTTAAAGGGAACTTGTCTGGAACTTTTACATGGTGTCTGAGCTGAAGGCACATGTTATAGAACAGGAGGAGCTGAGCAGATTGATATATATCATTTTGTGGGTAAAGATTCAATAAAGTTTTTCCATTTATGTCTGTGCTCATTCTAGACTTTGAAGTCAAGAAGACGGTCCTCTCAGTGATTGACAGCTGTCTCTGTATACCCAGTCAGAGAGAGAAGGCTGTCAATCACTGATAGGACCACCTCCTTTACTTTACTTAGATTAAAGATGAATTTACATGAATGAAATACAAGTTTACTGAATATTTTCCCACAAAACTATATATCACTCTGCTCAGAAAATCCTGCTCTATAACATGTTGCATGCAAACTAATGTTCATACTCATGGTGATAGGTTCCCTTTAAGATCAATTATAAAATTGTTTCATTTTTCAATTTAGTTACATTATTACAAAAAATGGTTTTCAATTGATCAAATTCCCACTGCTACATATATATATATATATATATATATATATATATATATATGATTTTTAGGCCATTCCTCAAAAAAACAAAAAAGGGAATGGAAATATAATAAAGACAAAAATTGTTCCTGAGTGCAATGTGTTAAAAAGGTAAGACTTTATTTTCAGTAGGTAAGAATTAGTATTCTAATGTCTCTAAACTTTAAATTACATTTTATTTAAAAGATTACACAATGGAATGTTTTGTTATTCAAATGTATAATGTACAGTATATGAATAACTAGGAAATGAGATTGGTGCAGATAAAGAATTACAACTGTAACGGATATCAAATATGTTAAATCTCATTTTCTTTCAGTGAAAATAAATAAATTGCTGAATACAGAACAAAACTAGACAGCACAGAAATCCAGGCAAACAGTTAAAGTGGTTGTGCTGTGCTAGTGTATTGATGACTTATCCTGAGCATAGGTCATCAATATCGTAGCACTGTACAACCTCTTTAATGACTGAGAAGGAGATATAGTACTAGCAGAAGGACCCTGCTTCACCCGGGTATATTTCATCTATTTTATTTAATGTTTGTGTGTGTTGTTAAAAGATATCGACAGTGACCACTACAGCACACCTTCTCCTTAACAGTGACCTCCACAGCCCCCCACCCCTTAACACTGACCCCCCGCCCCGTCTCCTTAAAATGGGACCTCCACAGCAGCCCACCCCTTAACTTTGACCTTCACAAAAGCCGCCCCTTTACCAGTGAGTTCCAAAGCACCTCACCCCCTTGACAGTGACCTCCACAGGGCCTGCCCCCTTAACAGTGACTTCTACAGCACCCACCCCTTATCACTGACCATAGGTTACAGTCCCCTTAACTGACCTCCACCATTCCTGGCCCCCTTGACAGAGACCTCCACAGCGACGGCCGCTTTAACAGTGACTGTCACAGTACCCTGCCACTTAATATAGTGGATCTGATGATCTGTAATGGGGACACCCCTTTGCTCAGTTTTCCTTCCTTTGAGGGATATCTGGCTTTCACTGTGTTGAAGACCCATAACTGGGGCTCCATTATTATTTTGCATATCACAGCTCCCTTAACAGTGACTGTCACAGTACCCTGCTGCCTTAACAATGACCTCACAGTACCGCGCTGCCCCTTTAATAGTGGCCTCCACAGTCCCCTCCTCCCTTAACAGTGACCTCCACAGCAGCCTGCCCCTAGGGTGGCCAGAGGTCCGGTTTTAGGCCGGACAGTTCGGCTTTCAGACTCCCTGTCCTCCATCCGGCACATCCGGCACTGTGTAGTCTGAGCGTGAGCTGCAGGGAGAAAGTCACCCTCCCTCCCCCCCTGCATCTGACAGAAGTTGATTTTTACCTTCATATTTTCAATACTCATTGGCTGCGGAGTGGGAGAGGGCATGGCCTAACCAGTTTGATGGCATGGTTTAGAGGGACCTGGGGGCGGGTTTTTATGTTTTTCTTTTGAGGGTAGCCTGAACTACAGGTCGATGCCATGGTAATTTATGAGGAAACACAGTGGGTAGCAGTGGAAGAAAACATCTTTTATTACTACTGAATGGTAAATATGTGAAATTCACATTATATTAAGTAATGATTGATGATGAATTAGTCTAAAACGTAAGTTATATTTATGGTAACCGGAATACCCCTTTAACAGTGTCAACCAAAGCACCCTGCCCCTTTAAAGCTGACCGATAGCAGTGAAGAAAAATGGTTGGGTTGTTATGGAAACCTGGTGGGAAAATGTGTGTGTGTGGAAAGTAAGGGCCTGCTTCTATTGGCTGATAAGGGACATGTGACCGTGTGTATGGCAGGCTTCTATTGGCTAATGCATTTTTTGGGGGGAATATCTCTGGAACGGTACGTCCTAGAGAGCTGGGACACGGTTTAAAACCTTCCCGGACACCTGATGTACCAGTGGGCCAAATTTCATGATTGTAAATGCAACGGTGCAGATTCCTTTAGCGGAAATAAACACAAACATACACTCAGCTTATATTAGATAAACTAAAATTAAATCATTCGCCTAAATAGTCCAAGTGAAATGTATTACAGGAGAATGACAGAATATAAGTTATTTGGGTGAAGTCTTGAAATCAGCCAGTTTTAGTTGTATTTTCTAGGTATTCCTCAAGTGATGTTCCTTAGTTTGGAGGGTTCTTCATACCCAAATCTATATGTTCTTTTTACTCCTGGAATGTATCAGTTTTATTATATACAAATGCAATCAAGGCTGACCTTAGGTTAGTTGGTGCTGGGTGCATTACCTTCTATTGGTAACCCCTTGTGTTGTGTATTTTATAGCGCCTAAATAATACAATCAGTATCCCATGTAAGTCAATAAACTTTCCATAGATTTGAGCACAAAATGTGGAATGGTGGCTGCAAGTTAGGGCCGATGGCATGCCAATCAGATATACAGTATGTTTTAAAGCAGGATGTACTTAAAGGGAATCTCTCACCAGTTTTAAGCTGCAAGGTTATAACAGCTTCATTGCATGCCAATGAGTCCCCATATTCATGAGGTCACAGCTCTCCTCACCTACCTACCTCTGATTGACAGTTATTCTCCATATGAATCATCAGCAGGTGGGTGAGGAAAGCCATGAGAGTCATGAATATGGAGACTTGTTCAGCGTTCATTTGAGCTGGTTAGCACAAGATTTTAGCAAAATGGCAATTAAATGAAGTGACCCAGCATTTTTTTGGGGATGTCACTAGTTTATATTGATCTTAGTTAGCTCACCATACACCTGGTGATGGTTAACCCCTTTCCGACTTTAAAGGACTTTAAAGATGGTGTCTGCTCGCAAGAGGAGCGGGCACCACAGCTGACTAATGTCCACAACTGGCGGTAACGCCGATCACAGATTTTAACCTTTTAGATGTCATGATTAAACATGCCCATGGCATCTGAGGGTGCAAAAACCTGAAAGTGTGCTTCCAGGTGTGCTCCAGCTCCCACTGGCGAGGATCGGGGAGCCAGATCCATTGTGTGGCAGCTTCTGTCCACCTGAATGAACTGAAGCTGCCGCACATTAGTTCCTCCATAGGAATATAGCGGAACATTTATGTAGACCGGTGATTTAGAGGCCGGTCTTCGTCTCTCCTGCGCTGGTGGTTCAACCACCTAAGTTATGTTGAGGTGCCATCCTCTACATAACTTAGGCGGACTTTATACCTGTCTAAATCTATGCTAGCTTCCTTGCTGGAGTAGATTTAGAACATTTTCCACTCCTAAAACAGGCATAGAAAATGATAAATGAGATGGGTCTGCTGGCCCATCCTCTGCCCCGCCCACATCATGCCCCCTGTTGTAATTACTGTTGTTGTTTGTACATGAACCCCTGAATTGTAAAGCGCTGCGAAATATGTTGCTACATACGCTATTAACAGTAAATAAAGATTACTATTATTTCCCCAAAATGTAAATAAAAAAATCTAAACAATAAAAAATACCTCATGTGAAAATGCCCATGCTATTAAAATATCAAAATATTTACTCCACATGACAAACAACAAAACAGAAAAAGTCAAAATGGCCTATTCTCCATTTTTTTGTTGCTTCACCTCCCACAAAAAATAATGATCAAAAAGTCATACACACCCCAAAATGGTATCAATGAAAAGTACAGATTGATCTCCCACACAGCTCCGTATACATACCTACCAAAAAAGTTATAGGTGTCAGAATATGGCGATGAAAAGAAAAAAATAATTAATTTCAAGGTATTACTTTCAGGACATCAACCCATCTACCTCGCTGGACCCATTGTAGTGAACCGTACAGTACATGCAATATACTACAGGTGGGAAACAGTATAATTCATGTACCTCTAGAAGAGAGCAGTACAGTGCATGAAATAAGTACAGGTAAAGAGCAGTACAGTGCATATTGTACAGGTGGAGAGTAGTATAATTCAAGAATCATAGGTGAAGAGCAGTACGGTGTGTAAGAGGTTTCGAAATCAGTTTTGTACCTCTTAGGCCTCTTTCACACTTGCGGCAGCACGGATCCGGCAGGTGAAGGGTCCCGCCGGATCCATGCTGCCGCAGGTGCACGTGTGGGGCCGGAACCGCGCTTCGGCCCCACAAGTGTCAGACACAGTTTCACATACATACATACATACACTTACACATACATACACATACAAACATACATACATATATACTTACATAGGCCCCAGCAGCTCCGGACAGCCCAGCATGTTGCGGTTTGCTCTCCGGTCTGGAGACGGAACGGAATGCTTTTAGGAGCATTCAGTTGTCTTCAGTTAAGTTTTGTCCCCATTGACAATGAATGGGGACAAAACTGAAGCGTTTTATTCCGGTATTGAGCCCCTATGACGGAACTCAATACCGGAATATTAAAACGCAAGTGTGAAAGTAGCCTTACAAAGAAAACTGTATCCTTTACAGCACCTGTTGCATTGGGTAACTGTTTGACCCTGTTGTGGTGAAAATAACACCAAGCTGATCTGCTGAACTGCAATGTGACTGCTGCTAGAACATGCCAGCGTACCTGCCAGCACTTAAATGTGCCATGAAACTTGCACTCAAGTTGATATGCTGTGTTGATGTGATTATGTGATTTATTATATTGTTTAAACTAAACTGCCAACAGGGTCCAGGATAATCAGCCAATAAAACAGATGGACAGGTACTCAAACGTGGTCTAAACCAACCAGGCTCCAGATGGAACCACTCACTCTGGCCTCATTCTGATGAACTGACCAACACTGATTCAGGGGTGCATATGTTCAAATGAGGACACTTCGGATGTGATGTAACCGGAACTGATGTTCCCACACCACAACTACACTAAACCATCTCATGAAGGCAGATTGCAGGGAATCTTCCTGTCATGATATGCAATATGGTGGTGGGGTTAGGGGAGATGTAAAGATTGCTGCACAGTGATGTATACTACAAACAGAAGAATCCCTTAGTGTCACGATTGGATAAAAGATTGTGGAGAGCAGAAATCATAAACCCAATAACATAGCTATAGCCACTAAAATACCATGATTGCTGAACTATGACAAAAGAGGGAAAATCGACTGCCCCTTTTCTATGAAGACCACCCAAATGCAGGCATCCAGGTTTTTTCACATCCATGTGTACTATGGATTTCTATTGTTCTGTTCTGTTATAGGAGAAGAGCAACCCGATTAATGGGAAGTGCTGGATCTGACATATACACTCACCGGCCACTTTATTAGGTACACCATGCTAGTAACGGGTTGGACCCCCTTTTGCCTTCAGAACTGCCTCAATTCTTCGTGGCATAGATTCAACAAGGTGCTGGAAGCATTCCTCAGAGATTTTGGTCCATATTGACATGATGGCATCACACAGTTGCCGCAGATTTGTCGGCTGCACATCCATGATGCGAATCTCCCGTTCCACCACATCCCAAAGATGCTCTATTGGATTGAGATCTGGTGACTGTGGAGGCCATTTGAGTACAGTGAACTCATTGTCATGTTCAAGAAACCAGTCTGAGATGATTCCAGCTTTATGACATGGCGCATTATCCTGCTGAAAGTAGCCATCAGATGTTGGGTACATTGTGGTCATAAAGGGATGGACATGGTCAGCAACAATACTCAGGTAGGCTGTGGCGTTGCAACGATGCTCAATTGGTACCAAGGGGCCCAAAGAGTGCCAAGAAAATATTCCCCACACCATGACACCACCACCACCAGCTTGAACCGTTGATACAAGGCAGGATGGATCCATGCTTTCATGTTGTTGACGCCAAATTCTGACCCTACCATCCGAATGTCGCAGCAGAAATCGAGACTCATCAGACCAGGCAACGTTTTTCCAATCTTAAGAAAAGTGTAAGTTGGCTCACTGACTTTGAACACAATGTTTGAGGTGCTCTACCTGGCGGCGCACCCGTCTGCCGTAAATGTTCAAGAAAAATAATAATATTGTTTGGTAGGCACACTCACATGAGGGTATGTGTAGACAATATTTCAGTATAAATATGTAATTAAAATCAGATTTATTTCACACAATTAATAAAAATATATAAATAGAATATAAATCTATGGCTCAAATTAAAATATATAAATCCAGCGCTGGATGAGTATACACTTATTATAAAAACTTGTTATAAAAACTTGTCATGAATATGTGAATGAATATATATTCAATATACAAATATATAGATATATAAATACATAAATAAATATATAAATATATAAATATATAAACACATAAATATAAGGTCCTTTAAGTGAAGTATTGGCTGGTGAATATACTCGTGGATGGATAGGAGGTAGTTATAGTTCCATAGGTGATTATAGTTCCATATAACAATAGTATACAGTAGTAAAATGTACTTATATATATGAATATGATTGTGGAGACCAATATAAAAGTAACTTGTAGTTCCAAGTAAATGAAGAAATGTGTCAAATTAGTTACTGCACATGGAGACAATGTATCTGATCAGGGGTACGTTACCCTCCTTGTAGTTGGAATTGGCTGTGTCCTCCGTGCGGTAGATGAGATGCTGTAACGTGACAATTGATGTCTCCTATGTCCCGCAGGGTCTCACCTCTGGTAGCGGGCGTCTCCTGTATCGGGCTGTATCACACTCCTTGCGGCGGGCGGGCGGGGAGCGCGCTCTTTTCAGCGTTTCCACGTGGCGTCCCACGTGGTTGCTGGTACTCACGGCTCTAAAATGACTTGGGCCGGCAGTATATCGCGACGATGACTTAGGTTAAATGCTCAGGTTATTTCTTTACTTGAAAGGAGCAATATTGGTGTCTTGAACTTTCGATAGTGGTGATATCTAGATAATCACTGTTTTCATACGGACTTCCTCCAAATTATAGCACTGCTGTTTACACCAGACGCGTTTCAGGGTTTAAACCCTTTCTTCAGTGGTTAGCAGTGCTTTGTGTGTAGTGTCCAAGTTATAAAGGGAGGTTAATTGCTGGTTCAGCAGTTGTCAATCAAGCAGTGATCCTTAATTTCAGGAAAATCTGGTGTGGAGTCCGTTAATAGTTCGTATGTATATAGATAAGTACGCAAATAAAAAATTAGTCTATATAGATTAGATGAATATCAATCGGTCTGTATAAATAAATATCAAATATTAGGATATACAGTACATAGAAGTTATAAAATTAGAATAAAAATAAGAATAGTAAAAATAATAAAAATAATAAAAATATATATTTCTTGTTGGCAACAACTCCTATATCAAGGGACTGTTCATCATTGTGTATTTTCTTTCTTATTAATTCATTAATTTTTGTCATCTTCAAGGGGTTTTTCCAATCTTCTACTGTCCAATTTCGATGAGCTTGTGCAAATTGTAGCCTCAGTTTCCTGTTCTTAGCTGAAAGGAGTGGCACCCGGTGTGGTCTTCTGCTGCTGTAGCCCATCTGCCTCAAAGTTCGACGTACTGTGCGTTCAGAGATGCTCTTCTGCCTACCTTGGTTGTAACGGGTGGCAATTTGAGTCACTGTTGCCTTTCTATCAGCTCGAACCAGTCTGCCCATTCTCCTCTGACCTCTGGCATCAACAAGGCATTTCCGCCCACAGAACTGCCGCTCACTGGATGTTTTTTCTTTTTCGGACCATTCTCTGTAAACCCTAGAGATGGTTGTGCGTGAAAATCCCAGTAGATCAGCAGTTTCTGAAATACTCAGACCAGCCCTTCTGGCACCAACAACCATGCCACGTTCAAAGGCACTCAAATCACCTTTCTTCCCCATACTGATGCTCGGTTTGAACTGCAGGAGATTGTCTTGACCATGTCTACATGCCTAAATGCACTGAGTTGCCGCCATGTGATTGGCTGATTAGAAATTAAGTGTTAACGAGCAGTTGGACAGGTGTACCTAATAAAGTGGCCGGTGAGTGTAAATGAGCCAAACTGAGCCAGACAGATCTCATTGACTATAATTGGGTCCATTTGGTTTTCATTCGGGAGACCACATTTTTTGCATGTAGGACTTTTCTCTCCACTGTTTTTGATGGAATCTGTGAAACAAGAAACAAGCCTTTATAGGGATGATACACACCCTAGTAACACAGATGACTCATATTACCCTCTACAATCGACCCAAAACAGAGTACAATATGAAAGGGACCTCAAACAGGAAGGAAAAAAATAAAACAGGAGAAAATCCTAGTAACTGGTAGCGGGATATTCTTGCTGTTTTAAAACTTAACTAAAAATTTTACTAAAAAATCTTGCTTTCCCGATTATCTTGTCTAAAGTGAGTCTCATTTGCAGAATGAGGCTCAGAGAAAGTCCTTAAAAGTAACTTTCTCATTCAGACCTAGTGCTGCCTTTCAGTTAAATCACTGTATCCACCTTGCTTCTTTGCAAAGTAGTCTTTTATCAAAACTTCTTTTCTAGGAAAAGCCTTATGAGTTGAATTTCTGCAAAGCGCTGCTATGGTTATCAAGAAACCGTGAAACAAATGTATAGCTATTGGGAGGAATTTATCATGAGGGGAATATTTGAAGCCAGTTTTGCTTGAGTCTGTGTTGGAGTACTTTGTGCCACATTTATCAAATGTCACAGGTTGTTTTATAAATTTGTCTTATCCTTAAACTTAACACTTCTATCTAGAAAAGCTATTCCAGTTTCCCTACTCCACCCTCCTCCTGGAGTGAGATTAGGATTTTTTGCAACTTTTTAACATAGCTAACTACACCCACTTTTCCACCCATATTACAAAACTTGAGTGAGTGGTGTAAAAATACAAAAAGTCACAAATATTTTGTGCAAGCGCTTAAATGTTGAGCAAGCGAGTGCAAAAAAGTTGCCAAAGCCCTATTTTGTGACTTTTTGACTCCAGAATTCTGTAGTGAAGGTATGATAAATCAGGGCCTATGCCTCTAATGGAAGTCAATGGTGGACATACGTATAGAGCTAAACACTTGCTAAAAATGTAGAGCTAAACATTTGCATTTTTAAGTTGGATCTTTTTTCTTTTTTTTAACAAAAAAATTCACTTCCCCAATAACAAAAGAAAAAACAGATTCAGATGAATTGCATTTTGTGACCATGTTTTGAAACACACCAAACTACTTGTAAAGTCTTAAGTTATGAAGCACTTCAATTTTACATAAGCCTTGATAATAAATGACTTAGTCTAACTGCAAAATCTTTTAGCCTTTTTCATAGAAAAAATAAAATAAAATGACCATATTTTCGATATTTTTTTTTCTATATGCTACAGTCTGGTTTCAGGTTTTGTCTGTACTGGATTTGTTTGATGATGCTGTGTGTGCTGCAACCTAATTATCTGGTCAAAGGGCTATACAAGCTAAGAGATAGAGCAAGTTAACGTTTAACCGCTATGGATTGTAAACCAAACCAGGGGCCAATGAACCTTTGGAGTTTGATATGATTAAGGGATAACCAGAGGTACACGTCTCAAACCCACCATAATCAAGCAGAACCTGCTGGTGGTGATCTCTGAAATTGCTCAGGTAAGGCCTGTGAGATTCTTTTCACCTATGAAATAGAAATGTAATATATAATACCGTTATAAAATTAGCTACAGGGAGGAGCACATGGAAAACCCACAAAAAACCCTTCATGGAAAAACATATAAATATGACACCTTCTAAAGCATCACATATGTTTTATAGCATACCGTATGTTTTTCTAATTAAAAATAAAGGTGCATTGGGTAAATACTAAATGCGGCTACATGAGAGAGAATAATAAAGCACACAGTAAATGTATGTGACAATGCTTTACATGTGGTATACATGGGAAATCACACAGCAGAGCTTCACTGGTGTCTGTCTAGCTCCGTGTAAAACAGCAGTCGTTAATCATTTATATTTCCAGAAACCATTTGTGAGTTTCTTTTATTTATGTTGTATTTATTTTTAGCCCTGTGTGAAGAACATTGTGTGTGTATTAGTTATGGTGTTATGATATTGATATTATTATAATGTTTATTATTATTATTTTATATCATGCATATCATACATTAAGAACTTTATTTTCAATTAATAACAATAATAATAATAATAATAATAATAATAATAATAATAATAATAAATACTGTTGTATAGAAGTATTCTGTCATATAAATAAAGAGGTAATAAACAAATAAACAAAAGTTACTATTGTTATTATTTTATGCAAATCACTTTAGAAATTACTGTTAATACTGTTATTATTATTATTATTATTATTGTTGTTGCTGTTATTATTATTATCAAACTATCTTAGTTCTTGTTTTATATAGAAGTATTCTGTTATATAAATAACGGGTAATACATTATTATTATTATTATTATTATTATTATTATTATTATTATTTACATTTGATTAATTATACATAGTAATAAAAATTAAAAAAATTGTTTATGCCCTTTTTGCACAATAACTTGCTTTTTCTGTCCATAAATAAAATGATATAATACATAACATATGGCAAATTTGTTTATACTGAACTTAGGGTTGTTTCTTCAGTATGTCTACAAACTTTATTCAGATGAATGAAACAGTCAAATAAATTAGGCATAGGGTTATGAAAGAATGGTACCCTTACTATGTGAATTGGTATTAGCACTCATTCTTTGGAGACAGCCACCAGTGACAGAACAGTTATATACTTGGGTCTGTGTTTATTACTATGCTTAGACACTAAGGAATGGAATAGAATATGACTAATGTTTTCTTCCATTTCTGCACGGCTTTGTGATCTATGGTGACTTCTTGTTTAAATAGACTTTTTTATGCTGATCGGCTTTTTATAATGTTGAGTAATTGCTGCAAATGATGTTATTTGGCCACAAGCATGGTTCTTGGTCTGGTCAAATATTTGACAACCATTTTAAAATTCAGCCTAGAAGCATGACAAGTTAACATAACAAGCTTGGTTTCTAAAACTAAAAGGAAAAAATTGGTATAACAGTTTGAAACCTAAAAAAGTTTGAATGTCTTTGGACATTTTTGAAATATTGTTTAAAAAAGATACTTCACAAAAGAGATGTTAATGTTATGATTTTTTTGTAATTTTTAATTATTGTCTGTACACTTAGCCTATCGCATATGTTGGGAAAAGCTTTGTTTCCATAGGTCCCAGCGCACCATATGCTCTTTTGGCCTCATTCTGGCCAGTATGCATCAGCATTCATTTTTATTAAGTTAAAAAAAAGAGGATCCTAAGGGCTCATGCACACAAACGTATTTTCGCATTACAGACAAGGATAGGACTGTTCTATTAGGGGGCAGCTCTTCTGTTCCGCAAAATACTGAATGTACACAGACGTCATGCATTTTTTTTGCGGATCTGTTTTTTGCGGACTGCAAAATACATACGGTCATGTGCATGAGGCCTAAGTGTGATGGATGCCACACTATGGCATATATCACAGACCTCTGTCGGACATATATGTCCTGAGTATGTACACCTGGTGGTAGGCCCAAACTCAAAGTACTGTGTACAAAGCCTTAAGCTTAATGGGAGAATTTCCAGACATAAATGTCGCCCAGCCCATAAACTTTAATGGGCAAACAAATTCCATGAGCGTCGTTTTTTTTGTATTAGTTTGGTTGAGATTCCAAAGCCTTAATTGCATTAGAAAGCACTTTTAAAAGCAACGGTATACAAAATAT
Organism: Rhinella marina; assembly: GCA_900303285.1. Taxonomy (NCBI): domain Eukaryota; kingdom Metazoa; phylum Chordata; class Amphibia; order Anura; family Bufonidae; genus Rhinella; species Rhinella marina. The sequence continues at coordinate 54,837 of ONZH01019735.1, read as the reverse complement.
ATATATAATTTTTTGTTATATGGCAGGCATATGCAATGTATCCATGCTCCAATTCAGTGTAAAAGACATTGGGGCCGATACATCAACATCATTGCGCCTGGAGAGTGTTTTGTTTTGCCCAAAAATTTGTGATGGATGCTTAGAATAGTGCACCAAATAGATGAAGTGTATTCAACACAATTTTGTTACAACTTTGAGGGATTTTTGTTGACAACTTTTGTGCCAACTTTTAGCTAGTTCTATTTTTCTAGCTGACGTCTTAGGCACCTTTGGTGCATTTTTTGGACAAAACCTATAGCAGTAGAAAAAGTGGTGTAGAATTTAGACACAGTTAACAATCTACATCAGAACTTTGTCTGCACAATATTCTGGTGCAAAATAAACCAATCTTAATATATTTGGCCCATATTCTTTTTACTTTTTTTTTTTGTGTAGTATGGCTTTGACATCTGGTGCACACAGTAATGTACAGGAGACACTATTGTGCTCCTTTGCAGTCTGAAAACTAAATCTGTCTTTTGAGCAATTTAGGAAATAATTGGACTCATTATACAACTACCTGTGATTTCTATGTTTCTTGTGGCTTTTTCTGTAAAAATATCCCCAAAACTTTTTTATGGTGATTCTAAAAGAAAAAAATGCACCGAAAGTCACTAAAACGCAAATGACCTCAAAGACTTGTAAATGCAGTATAATGTTCCAAAATGTATGCAGACAACATACAGTAATTACAAATATATTTCTCTACAACTGTAACAACTTTCACATGGGAAATCAGCTGAATACTAGTAAAAGTCATCACTATTAGGCCTCGTTCACATTTCTGTGTCAGTATTACATACATGAAAAAATTGTCCTTATTTAATCCATGACGATGCCCGTGAAGGATCTGTGGGTGGCCCGTGTATCAGCTTTTAGCCTCCGTGTGTCATCCGTAATTCACAGGCATTGCTCAGCTGAAAATTCATTTCAAGATCATTTCCTATCAGTCTTCAGTGAAAAACGGACGCGCCATGGATGCCATTCGTGTTGTGTCGGTGATTTTCACGGACCCATAGACTTATAATTACAATAATTAAGTAATACACCAATTGCACATCTTAGAAGGTGTACAGAAACAGTGGAAGAATTAAACGAGATAAACAGCACAGTTAGCAAGTTAAGTAGTTTCCCTGCTGTTTTTGGCCCTATGCAATTTCCCGATTCCTACACTAATATCAATGTTTTTGTAATATTTTTGTTATCACTATTAATGTGTAACAGATTATATATCATATTTTAATCAGCTTTTGGAAATTACAAATACATCATTTTTCAACATAATCTCACTAGTTCCTGCCGTGCAGGTTTGAGAGTGTTATGTCAGTTCATTTGTGACTGCGGTGTGAGAAACAATGGCTGCACCACTTGTGATTGGCAGGAAAGAAGAGCAGCGTCCAGTGATTAGTTTTTTGTGGCCGGAGGCTGTGTCTTGTGCTGAAGTTAATTGACTTTGTGCACTGTGTGGAGAAAGTGTTTTGTCACAAAGATGTGTGTATGCATGGATGGAGAAGTTCAAGGAAGGTCACCAAAGGTGCCAGCCATGAGGAAGAAGCTGGAAGCCCATCCACATTCATGACTGATGACAACATTGAGCAAGCATGTTGGATAGATGAGTGACTGGATTATGTGGCAAATCATCTGCAGATCAGCCAAAGATTCACTTCTGATGATGAGGCAAAGACAGCGGTGCATTTGAGGCTTGCAGCTCAGCCTAAAACTTTTTTAATGAGGAAATACAAAAGCTTGTGGACAGATGGACAAAGTGTATTGAAAATCAAAGAGATTACTGCACGTCAAAAAATAATGCATTTGTCTTTTCTGAAAGTTGATAGTTGTGAAATTTGGAATTCTTGGGTGTATCAAATGGACTGTATCTGCAGAGAAAGAAAGGATTGTTTAGTAATGTAGAGATCGGAGCACATTCAAAATCACCTGTCTTAGGCTAGAATTTTTTGCACCTTTTAATTGATTTTAATTGTTGAGTGATAGCTGATGTGCACAATATTGCTACAATATCAATTTACTTCTATGGACAGCTGTAGCTTAGTAGTTAAAATCAATTGAAAGTGCTACAAAAATTAAAGGTGTAGACCCAGGCTTAGTAGTGATCAGTGATTGTTAGATAGGGTCTTTCTTGACATTTCCAGAATGTCGAGGCTGAACATAATGTGGAGAGCAGTGGGGACCATAGCAGCACCAGGAAGCCATCAACAGGAGAATCAATGGGGGTAACTCTTAGTAATCCTTAATTCTCCCTGCAAAACCCCTTTGAAGAAGACAAAAATTAATCCATTTATGCTTCTTAAAGGAGTTCTCCAAGACTGGAAATGACTTTTCATAGTCACAAGCATGGTACAGGGTTTAAAAAATCACCTGTCACCGGCATTCCAGTTCCAACACTGATCTCCCATCTCCTCTATTTCTGGTCCCCACTGGAGTGAAAATATTTTGTTGAGAAAGGCTGGACGTGTCCTGAAAAACCAATGCTGTTGTTTATAATAAAGCATACACCAAGCTGAACAAAATAAACTTGCTGGGATTCCTTGAACACTGATTGTGGGGAGCCCCCCCTTCCCGTGCAGTGCAACCGATGGATTGAGTGTTGTACTACTACTGCTACAATCTGTGCTGTCTACATGGACATCACTGCTGTTGGCCAATTAATGGTCTCTGCGGTGACAGCCGTCATAGGCCATGCATGCAAATATCTGCACTGAAACCATTGATTGGCTGACAGCAATTGCACGTGTGTGTAGATGGCAAGCCACACTTCCAGTGCAGAAGGTACTGGTACGAAGGAGAAGGCAGCTCGGCACTGGTACCAGAGCACAGGTGAATGGAGTTTTTTTAACCACTGCACCATGCATGTGACTATGAAACAGGGTTCCTGGTTTCTTAGAGGTTCCTGCTTTCTTAAAAGCTTCTTCAGAGGTTGCCTCTCCTGGGCAGGGCCGCACCACCACCTCAGGTGTCACGACACTGGAGATAAGTGGGGGGTGAATGCAGGGCCGAGAGAAATGTGTGCATTTTGGAAGCGCTTATCCCTCTATATTCAACTGCATCGCCGTTCTCAGGATCGAGATCCAGTTAGATGCTGCAGCAGGGGAAAGGGAAGCAATGTCTCCCAACCCTGTTCCTTCTGATAAGCTTCAGGTCTAATGCCTGTAGCCTATCAGAGGATGGCACAAGCGGGGCAAAAAAATCAACATCATTGTGCCACCTGGGCTTGGCAGCATACAGCGTGGGACTCAGGCAGGAAGAGGCCTGCATCGCATTTCTGCTAGAAGCATGGAGGTAAGTGTGTGTGTTTTTTTTTCATTTGGCACCATGCTGTTTGGCCAATATGGGAAAGGGGTATTTTATACTGGCACACATTTTGGGGGACACTGTGGGGAGGGGGGGAGCACTATGGGGACATTATATAGGGACAATGGGTAGACACACTAAGAGGATGTATTTTTTTTTACTGGCACACATTTGGGCACTATGAGGATATTGACTTTACTGGGGGCACTAAGAGGGGATATTTTTGTAGTGGCACACAGGGAGCATTGGCACTCCTTATGGGGGCACTATGAGGACATTGGCTCTACTGTGGACACTAAGAGGAGGTATTTTTTTGTACTGGCACACAACAGGGACATTTTTGTACTGCACACATCTTGGGGGCATTTTTTGTACTGGCGCACATTATAAGGGATTATATTTTTGTACTGGCACACATTAGGGGGCACATTACTGTCACACTATAAGAATAATTATTACTACTGGGAGGTATTATGGTGAGCTGTATTACTACTGGGGGACTATGGGGAACATGATTACTAGTATTGGCATTATGGCAGCAATTTTTACCTCTGTGACACAGTGGGGACATTAGTATTTTTGGGGGCACTGTAGGGGCATCATTACTATTAAATGCACTCTGGCAGAAAATCATTTGTATTGGTGAGACTTTTGGAAGCACTATTACTGTAGGGGGTACCCTGGCAAAGAATCAGCATAGCACAATTGTTTTTGGGGGACATTATGTTAGTGTCAGCGGAACTATTTGCTTGGCACAGTTATTTGTTGGTCTGGTCCTAAAGGAGAAAATGAGGAAAGGTATGTGGTGCTGTATTACCCTGTATGTTTTGTAGTGCTGTGTGTAATGTTAGGAGAAAAGAGGTTAGGTTGAAAATTGGGCATGGGGATGGGGGGTGCCGTTTCAATTTTTGCCTCAGGCAGCAGAAAGGCTAGGTGCACCCCTGCTCCTGTGCAGCAATAGTCATCAATGTATGATCACACCTGTCAAAACCGACACCTCAGAAACCATTGGGGAGGGCACAACAAAAGTGAAGTCCCATTCAAAGTTTAAAAGGCACTTTAAAATACTGGAAATGTATTATTTATAATATTTTTTGATGATCTTCAAAAATTATTATTATAAAACTAATGGCAAGTATTCCCTGAACATCTACTGTTGATGCCCAGTAACCATGTCTGAAGTCTCTTCCTTTTCAACCAATAAGACACCTATTGAAGTAAAAAGAAATGTACATGTTTTTCTATTTATTATGTATTTAACTGATTAGTACGCTTCTTAAGAAAGCATTCAAAGGTTAATTTTCCATTTCTTTATCCAGTCTTGATACGGATCACAATATTAACAGCAGTCAATATTGTTAAAGCAGTAAAAGCAAAAAAAGTTAAAAGCAATTAAATTACATTTGATTACTGTGACTACTATTACAAGTAAGGCTAATGATAAAAATGATAATAAATGTAAATATATTTAAAATAAATACACACTGGTGAATTTTATGTCTCCCTCTTTCAAAACTTACAAGTACACGAGCTAATGTATAAAATAGTGTAAAATCTGCCAAAATGCATAATTCACAATGAAAATATAAATGTTGTTAGGTTGTTATAAAGTTGAGTGAATTTTGGTTGGAATCAAATTTTGGAAATTTACTGTATATTTCTTTGTATTACATTTTTACGTTTTTATTGATTTGCTGGAGAAGTTAAAACTAGGAATCTGAAGGATTTACTAGACATTATGTTTAGGAACAACCGTGACGGCGTCATTTAGACAGGAAAATATTATTAGTATTATTATAATAATTTATAAGGCAAAAGCAATAAAAAGATAGAAGAAGAGAGTTTTTGAGGACTGGCAGCTGAAGTGAAGTCCTGCCATTGTGCATAAATAGTAATTATGTGAAAGGTCAGATGACAAGTGGAGGTTGATTAGAGGATCATACTGTATATAGCTATGTCAGAGACTGGATACAAAACAGAACTGCAGGGTACATTTTCACTAAGCATATTTCAAACCAAAATTAGACAGAAGAGTTTCTGTGTACACAAATTGACAATGCGTCAAATTAAGAAACAGGGATATCATAGAGCAGGGATCAGCAACCTCCAACACTCCAGCTGTTGGGAAACTACAACTCCCAGCATGCATACTTGCTCTTTTCTTCTCAGAACTCCCATAGAAATGAATGGAGCATGCTGGGAACTGTAGATTCAAACAGCTGGAGCCAAAGGTTGCTGACCCCTGTCATAAAGGTTGATAGGGATATACTGTTAGGTCTCTTTTACACAAGTGAGTTTCCCTGCGGGTGCAGTGCATGACGTATAGCACCCACACTGAATCCTGCATGTTCTATATTCTGCATTTTTCACCCAGCCCTGGGACCTAGAAGGGAATGGGGCATCAGTGAAAAACACATTGCATCCCGATGTAGCCCAGGTGCAATGCGTTTTTTGCCAAAGATTGCTAGGAGATGTTGTTTGCAAACCTTCAGCTTTTTTTCATGCGCATGAAAAACGCATTGAAACACATTGCAGCCGCACAGAAAAAACTGAACGCAATCGCAAACAAAAATGACTGAACTTTCATGCAAAATGGTGCGAGTTTTACTGAACACTCACTGCACGCATCCGGAGCCAATCCGTATTGCTTGTGTGAAAGGGACCTTATGGATATTGGGATACATGTAGAAAGTATTTAAAAGGGGGTTGTCCTAAGATTTAAACATAACCCATATTCTTTATTTGGATTTCTCTTGCAGCCCCATAGAGATAAATGTAGCTACAGCAGGGAAGGTTTCTCCCCTATAGGGTGTATATGGATGTTCCTAAAAAGATAGCCCCCTGTCATTGCTGTTCTTTGCAGTTACTTGTGCATAGAAATTGCTGGAAAGATGCAGAGCCAATACCTAGCACTTTTAAGGCTACTTTCACACTAGCAGCAGGGGTGTCCAGCAGGCTATTCCAGCGGGTTGTAATGTTGTAGTTTTAGTCCGGCCGCCTCTCGGCATGTTTGCCATGCTGTGGCCAGAACTCCGTCCCGCCCCCATTATAGTGAATGGGGCCAGGGCATAGTTACGGCCGCACACCTGGTCTAGCGGCAGCACGGATCCAGCAGGCTGTTCACCCACCGGTGACTGCCGCTAGTATGAAAGTAGCCTTAGGCTGCTCTCTGCTTCCTGCCATACATCGCTTACATTGCTGCAGCGGTAACATGCCAGACATTCCAGTATCACCATGGAGACCAGTGACTGGTTGCAGCAATCATGTGAATGATGCACAGCACTTGATTGCTGCAGAAAATAAGCAGATACCGCTGGAACCACCTCAATGATGCCACGGAAGTGACAGGAGGTGGAAGACATTTTATTTCATCCAATTCCCTTCCCTTGGTTCTATATCATTTTTATATTGGACTTTTGCTTCCAAGTTGGGAGAAGTTTTACATCATATGTAACAATACTACAATTTTTGCAATGCATTATCACATGATCTGTGTTTGATGTTTGCTCTTATTGGTTTTTAAGTCTTTTTAGGCCTCAATGGATACTTGTAATATTATGGGATAATCATTATCATTACTTATATTGTGGTTTTTATGTATTTCTTTCTATGCTTTGAATAGCTATGTTGCTAGTCATGTAAGGATCCTGTAACATGAGCCGAGGCTCGGCCAATAATTTGGCAATCAGTGTTCATCTAAAGGGCCATTCTTACTGTCCGATGCAAAATGAATGAGGGACGAATGATCTATCAGCCCCCTTATAGTTTGCATGTTGTTGGCAGGACAGTTTACACAGGGTGATGTGCTGCTGACATATGATGACTTCAGGTGCTGCATTAAAGATGCAATCAAATGACAAACAAGATTTTACTCGTTTATTGGGTGATTGGCGGCACCTTTGACCTGTCATTTATGGGGAAACAAATGTTAATAACCATCCTGATAATTGGTCTGATCTTCAACCAGTATAAAAGGGTCCAGAGCCACTGGATGACATTGGCACGTTTACTAATGCGATCGCACCTAGAAGCATTGTACTATGTACTAAAATCTGTGATATTTTGCCAAGGAGCCATGGTTTACTGGGAAATGGGCAGGGCCTAAGATGCCACTTTTTGAACCAACATTGTGCCAAAATAATTTATGGAACAAATGTCTGTCACATAGTAAGCCAACCAATAGGTGGCATACAGTTAGACAACAGTCTAGCCGGGAATCAGATTAACCATCCAGCCTGAGCCACAGATCTTTCAATTGCCTCATCTAATGGCAGTTTTACACTGCCCGATTTATTGGGCAGATTATCAGGAACAAACATTACTATGAACGCTCATTCTGGATAATCTGCCTGTGTAAAGGTGCCGCAGATCACCAGATGCAAGAACGCTCGTCCATCAAGTGAATTTATCTGTCATGTGGTCTCTTTATCATTTCTGGGCAGCAGATCTTGCTGTGTGAACAACCCTCTGCTGCCCAGAAACAATCAATCTGTATAAGGACGAATGGCATTAGCCATCGCTCATCCCCATGGAGTGGAGGTGATTGTTGCTTGTAAATGCAGCTCTTCACCTCCACTGATGAGCAGACAGTTATCAGGAAGCAACGGTCCCTTCCCAAAAATTGTGTGTTCCGTTGGGCCATGTAAATCTATCTTTAAAGGGTTGTCTCACTTCAGCAAATAGCATTTACCATGTAAATAAAGTTAATACAAGGCACTTACTAATATATTGTGATTGTCCATATTGCCTCCTTTGCTGGCTGGATACATTTTTTCCATCACATTATACACTGCTCGTTTCCAGGGGTTACGACTACCCTGCAATCCAGCAGTGGTGGTCGTGGTTGCACACTATAGGAAAAAGTGCCGGCCTTTCTGGTGGCCAAGACCATGAGAACGCCCATAGGCAGGCATGCGGACAGTAATGTTGGACAGGATCAGAAAGAGCAGATCATGCAATAACTTTATCCATGCCATAGCTTCAGGCTTAGTTGACCCATATTTTTGTGATCATTGCCACCAGATACAATGCTCTCGACAGAAGATCTTGACACATGGAAACTTTGCTTATCTGATGACTCATGTGGTACTAGATTTATGGATAGCTACAGAATAAGCAGATGAGGCAGTTGATGAGGTAATCAGGTGGTGACAGCTCAGAGACAGTGCCACATGGAATGCATAGTGTAATGGGACCTTAGTTCTCTGATGGCGGATTAGATAGAGTGAAAATATTCATAGATAGAAGAAAAACATAGACTATGCTTCAATTTTTAGAACAGTCTCTGATTGAAGATGGAGAGGCTTGACTGTTAACCTATTAGTAAGCTCTGAGACACTGAGGGGTTTAGCTTACAAAGATCCTTCACTATAATATTGTTCGTCTACAGGCAGTGACCAGGAGTATAGCTAAAGGCTCATGGTCCCTGGTACAAGAGTTCAGCTGGGGCCTCCCTTCCCTTAGTGTTTTGTGGCCAGGGGCAAGGAAGGACATAGCCTCCATGTTTGCCTGAGGCAAAAATTGAAACTACTTGCATTCTAAAGCATCTATTCATATGACTATGTGTTATACCATTCCTTTATTATCCCTGCTTGAAGTTATGAATGAATTGCTAGCAGTTTGCATTGAAGGTCCAGAGGGTTGTTACCAGTTGAGGTGTGTCCCTGCACAGTCTGACACTGTCCAAAAGGGAGAGAGAGAGAATGGTTACTACATTATGTGACCCAATCCAACCCTCTGGGGCAAGATGATACATTATGCATTGTTTTCCACAGTTTCTGTCCACCGGTAGTATGTAAAGTGTAATAATGTGTTGTACAGTGTGTATTGTGTACTATAATATTCTATAGGAATAAAGACTGATCAATGTCACCAAATAATTTCTATACATAATGTGACAAAAAATACATTTTCAAATTATTTTTTTTTTATTTTTAAGCAATATTAATTCATTTAATTTATCTTAAATTTGATTGCAGTGAGCACACCTAATTAACCTGATTTTTTGCTGATAATCACTCACAATGGAATCAAATCAAAAATCCGGGGATGGAATGGCCGCCGCACAGAAGGAAGCCTCACTGCGTGCTCTGATTCAGCGCACAGGATATAGTTTGACTCAGGTAGGAGCTTTAGCTACAGAAAATGTGACGCATCTTTTGGGTTCATTATATCCTGTAATATGAAATAACATTAGAATATTTCTTGCTGATGTATATCACTGATGCGATTTTTTTCATTGAGATTGAGCCCTGCACTGACAGTATAGACAATAATAATAGACAATAGTAATAATAGAGGCTTACAGGAGGATGTCTGATATTAAAGTGGTTGTCTCACTACAGCAAATAGCATTTATTATGTAGAAGAAGTTAATACAAGCCACTTCCTAATGTATTGTTATTACCCATATTGCTTTCTTTGCTGGCTGGATGCATTTATATCACATTATACATTCCTTGTTTCCATGGTTACAACCACCATGCAATCCATCAGCGGTGGCCGTGCTTGCACCTATAGGAGAAAACCCTGTCCTATGTGTGCGCCCATGGTCTTGTCCACCAAAGAGGCCAGCGCTTTTTCCTATAGTGTGCGAGCACGGCCACTGCTGCCCAATTACAAGGTGGTCATAACCATGGAAATGAGCAGTGTATAATGTGATGGAAAAATAAGTAATATGGATTATTAGTAAGTGCATTGTATGTAACGTCTTCTATATAATAAATGCTATTTGCTGAAGCGACACAACCCCTTTAAAGAAGCACTCCAGGATTTTCTTTTATGTGCCTATATTCTGCATTAAATAATAAGATGTGTGTGCCTTGTGCATACCTGTTTTATTTGATGTGTAATTTGTTGGTTGGCAACCATCTTGATTCATTTTCCCCTCAGATATAGTTTTCCTACATTTCCCATCATTCCTGGCTTTGCAGGGACAGAAGGGGTAGATACTGCACTGCTGTCCTTTGAGGGAAGCCATGACAGATTAGTGACATAGCTGCTGTCCCATCACACTTTAGGGTCTCCATATTCTCCTATGTGATGTAGCTTGAGCCTTTCTCCCCTCTCTCTTGTCGTCTCTCTCCACCTGCCAGCTCTTACATGCAGGAGGTAGGGACACCATTGTGAAGCTAGATCTCATAGAACTACACTAGATAGTTAGCACACACAGATAGTACAGATGGGGGATATGAGTCAGAAGGTTTATATAACTGCTGCTAATCACTGTATATACTTACCTACTATAAATCTGCACTTCTGGCCCTTTATATTGGGTAGACATTATGGGGCACATTTATTAAGACCGGTGTTTTAGACCCATTGCTGGCAGTGGTTCCGCCAAAGTGATAAAGGTGCGCCGGGCTCTCCATAAATTTGGTGCATCCAGCGCCAATTCTAAATGTAAGACAGCTTCTTAGCTTTCTTACATTTAGACTTTTTTCTATGTCTGAAACAGGAGTAGAAAATGGTAAATGAGATGGGCCTACCGACCAGTCCATTCCCCGCACACTTATTTAGACCTGGTGTGAGTGGGGCAAAGTCACAGACTGAACATGTGCTTGAAATACACCTAATTTAGGCGGATTTCAGAACGATAAGAGTTCCCCTTTATCTTCAACAGAATACAGAGGAAGATGGAGAGAGGGGAGGGAAGGGGCCTGAGACCTTCCAGGAGGAATGTCATTGGTGATGATGTCATCCTGTAGTTCTGTAGTTCTCAGAAAGTCAGCCACAAGGGAGAGACTGAGATCCTGTTTACACATTAGAGGAAGGAGTCAGACTTGAGGTCACATGACCAGATTCCCTTAATGAACAGGTTCAAAATGTATGGATGCAACTGAGTTAGGTTGTACAAATTACACTGCTAGAGTTCTGGTGGTAAATTAGTGATATATACATATAATAATTAAAATAAACCCTGAGGGCTTCTTTAAACTAAAAAGTCTGCTTCTTTTTTGGGAACAGTGCCACTTTTATTCATGGGCTAGTCCACTGAAATAACAGTCGAGTGTGGTGCTAATTCTGGAAAAAATATATACCTCCAAGTATGGTTAAACATATGAGTTATATGGGTGAAGGTATTAGCAGAGTTGCTTTTAATATGGATCAAGTTATACGACGGAGATGTCTCTGCAGCATGGCCCAATTCTGAGTGTATGTCCATGTCTAGACACATGATCCTGATCGATGGTCCTGTATAGCACATTGTGTGCCCTGTGTCCTTCCCTTCATGCTTGGGCTGTTTATCTTTTTTCTGTTATCATATGTGCCTCTTTTTTTGTTGTCTCTCAGTCAACTCACCCTTATCTCTGTCTGTCTGCAGCCTGTTTTACGCCTTCTTTATTGCTGTTTCTTTCTTTGTTCTGTTCTAAAGCCACATACAGAAAATGTATCCTTGATCTGATGAATATAATTATCTGCAGCGTCTGTAGTAGATGGTATAGGGATTAGTGAGGTAGCCATCAAATCTACAGGTCCCTTTAGGCTTATTTCACATATGCGTGAAACAGATCTGGCAGGCAGTCTGATCTGTCCCTGCTGGGTGCAGCCATGTACTACCGGCATTCCGTCTGGCCCCATTTACTATAATGGGGGTCAGTGGAGATCCAGCCGCAACCCGAAAGCGTTCCTCCCAGACAATCGCCTGCTCGTCAGCAGAGGAGACAGCTGCATTTACATGTAGTGATCTCCCCCGTATGGGGAGTGATCACTAATGCCATCGCTCTTCCCCATACAGACTTGCCAGCAGCAGATGCCGGCAAACAATGATTTTTGTGACCAAATGAATAATGCGATTACCTGATGAACGAGTGTTTCACTTGTTCATCTGGTAATCGGCAGCACATTTACACCACCAGATAATCGCCAATGTTCCTATGAACGCTGGTTATGGATTATCTGTAGGATTCTCGGCCCATGAAAAGTGCCCTTTAGTCCTAAATATGCCCATACACCTTCCATAGATTTATTCGGCCAACAGCTATCTCTCCTGACTCCCCTATACACATGCATGCTCAGTTTTGGCAAGCATATGTGTTATCAATGTAGACAGAGGAGAGGAGACACTTCTGGTAGCGTCTTATCGCCCAAGAAAAAGAGCATCTCGTCAGAGCCAGTTATTGAAAGTGGCCCCTATGAGTTAAAATCTGACTTTCCAACAAGCCTTGAGATTTGACAAGGAAATTTTACCAGATCAGGGCTTGTTGGAAAGTCAAATTCTGACTCATCGAGAGCCAATTCCAATAGGTGGCACTGACAAGACGGTTCTTTCTTGGGAGATTGCATATTTGTTTCCCATGGATCATTGCTAATAAGTCTTAAAACCATGGAGTATTTCTAGTAGGTCTCCATGCAAGGCTGGTCTATGCCTATCCCGAGAGATCAAAAGGATACGTCAAAGAAATTTAGTTTGCCCAATTGTTCTTTCCCATGACATCACCTATCGGGGGAGTGTCCCATATACATTATATTATCAAACAAACCTGACACTACTGTGTATGGGGGATTTCAAAATGGCCATCTAATCTGATGTCAGGGGAGATGTGAGATGGATATGTTGAAATTCATTCATTTTCAGGGAGATAAGCCTTCTACCACAGGCGTCCTGCAGCATCTTTCTCCATTTTTCTATTTACAACACATGAATGCTTGGCCAAACAGTTTTCCTGTATATAAGACATATTTCAATCACATTAATAGGGTGTCATAAGCACCTGATTGTAACATGAAGGGACAGATGCTGATCGATGGTGTGCTGGATCTTTTTGGTCGTTGTTGGATGCTGTCATTGAAAAGTTGTTCATGCTGAACGACAGATCTGTTCCTGTCAAAGGAAGCCTGGGAAGGCCACAGATGACTGTAGGCAGTGTTCAGTTGGCTTGTTTGATTTATTGTGTTAACTTGTAGCATTCTCATCCAAGATGACATCCTCAACAAACGAACCAAGAGTGGCAAGTCATTTAGTAAATTTTGCACCATAAATTGCGACTTTTTTATGCTACAATATTGGTGAAAGTCATTAATGAATGTCATATAAGATTCTGGGCATATATGACTAGAAGTGCATTAAATTTGCTGCTTCTGTGAATTTTACAGTATGACATGGTTTCCAATCATCCCCAAATTTATGGATAAGTCAATAAAATGCTGGAGTTTTTGCAAGCATTCAGGAAAGTTGCAATGATTTTTGTTGGAAGTTGGGGCATTGCTGCAGATCCATGGCTATTGAGCTGGTTTAGCAGAGAATAATGTTTGACCTTTGGTGTGGTGCCTAAAGAATATGGTGTGCTTCTTTACAAAGGGTTCTTAGAAATTCACTAGGTGGTACTTTTTTATAGACACAATTTGATTACTTTGACACTGTAGCTATTGTATGACAGTAATTGGCACTGTAATTCAATGTTCATGAAGACAATATCTGTAATCGATGTATATATGGTTGACCACTCATCTGAGAGGCTTCCATACAATAACTCATTTGGTTGGCACTCGCTTCTCTTGCAGAGTCCACTATTTGGCCTTGAATGTGGGGAACTGAACGAGCAATGACCAGCTAATTGACGCCGAAATGTTAATCAGAAAGGAGTTGTCTCTAATGAGACAACCCATTTAAAGGGTATTGCCATCTGATAAAGGGACGGCGTATCAGTAGGATCAACCTCCAAGACTTGCAACTAAAAGGGCCACGGTACTATACCAACTCTTTGAACCCTCAAGTCTCAGGATTGATGGATTAGTGGATGTTTCACCCATTCCGTTTCTGCCAACAATATGGTCCAAGGAATTGCAGCAATGCCCCAAGTGAATGAAGCTGTACTGCATTTCCCTACACACTTTAAAGGGGACCTGTAAAACTGAAGTTGACATACTTAAAAAGTCTGCTCCATCAGTCCAAAATTACTATGGTCTTCTTGTTCTCCATTACAGCTGAAAGAGCTGCTGAACTACAAACTGGTGCTCAAAAATGTAAAATACCATGGAAACTAAGAAACAATTATTCTGGAGCAGAACTTCAATTTCAGATTTGATGCTTTCATTAAATTAGGAGATCAAGAGTACCAATGCTTTAGTCTTAAAACGAAACACAAGGCAACTATGAAAAAGTTGTAAATTATTGTTAGCATGTAATCCTTTCATTGAACGTGTTCACAAACTAGAGAATAGTGGACAACTGATGACCTGCTTTACACATGCATAAATGCATGAGCCTAGGAGATGTGGGCTATATTTACACACTTCTAAAAGGTAATCCATACGTAACTGATTATATATGACTCATTAAACATTCATCTCCTCTTTCATATCTGCAGTGCCTGGAACCATTTGCCCTATTGTTTATAATGTTTGATCTCATATATCAAGAGAAAAAGTTTTTTGTAATACTGTACACATAAAAAGGAAAATGTATCACCCCCTTTGTGCAAAAAAGTCACAAAGTGTAGCACACACTGTAGTTGGGCAAAATGTTTTTGTGGCTTTTAGGCACTACTCTCCTCTTTTCAAAGCAACAAGTGGTGTGGGAGCTGGCGTCGTGCACCAAGGCATTGTGCCTGGTTTATCAGTGAATTTCCTGGTGACAGAAATACAGTATAACATTGTTCCATGTAGTGGATGCTTGCCATTAGTGTTGAGCAAATCGAAGCCAAACGAATTGACTTCGATCCAAATTTCAGGAAAAATTCAATTCACCACAAAGCCAAATTTTCTCTTGTTCCATGGTAACTAATCTATTTTTCCTGAAATGGCATTAAAAAACCCTCACCTCATCCATTTGTGCTCCAGTTTGGTTGCAAAAACCGTGCAACATCTCGCGTGGGGTGACATATGACGTCACAAATCGAATTTCTTTGTGAAAATCGGCAAAGCAGCTGAATCAATTTTTTTATAACTTCATTCATCTCTACTTGCCATAAAAGTTTTAGGTCTCTCACCCTATTTTCATTCCTGATCTCATCGCAAGGTTATCAGTCTAGACACAGAATCAAATTCTCACCTCTTGTAGTTTGGATCAGTATTGTGAAGTTGGCTAAACATTGGACTTTTTAGAAATGAGTTGGGTTGTATCGGGGATTGAAAGAAGGAGTTTTCAACTAATAGAGGTGCTTGATGTCAGAAACATCAGATTTCTGAGAGACATAGATTCTCTTTGTGTCACCTCATACCACAGATTGCTGCCTGAAATGTATATGGTTGTCTATGGCACTCATTCAGAAAAACCTACTTAGTTTATCATAACAGCTGGCAAATGGATACTTTTACCCGTAGATGCTAAGACCTCACATTATAAATAATATTATGGAGTGAATGCTGATATTTAAAGCACATGTTCATTAGTTCCAAAACTGACGGCCAAGGGTCGGTTCACAACATCCTTTTTGGTTGGACACAACTGATTGTAATACTTGTCCATAGCCAGACATAAAAATTCTGCATGCAACATTTCTCTCTCCAGCTCATGAAGACATCTAGTGTCACATTTGTTCCTACTAGAAATAAAACTGACCCCAAAGGAAACTATAGGATCAATTTTGTCATAAGTTTCATTTTTCTGTACTGAAATAAAGGAAAAAAGAGACTGCAGAGCTGTGAACGAGCTCTAAATTGTGGCCTTCTGTAGTAAACTGGCCCTCTCACCATGTAACACAGTATAACATTTCCGAGTCATAAAAAAGAAATATGTTTAGCTGAAACTCATTGCTATATACATCGGCAGACATACGCTATTTCAATATGTCGTATGTATTATTAGTAATTTATTACTGTTTTAATTCCACAGGAAAATGGACAAAGAAGATATGGAGGTCCTCCTCCTGGGTGGGATGGCCCACCTCCTGAACGAGGATGTGAAATCTTTGTTGGCAAACTTCCCCGAGATCTTTTTGAAGATGAACTTATACCATTATGTGAAAAGGTACAATAAAAATCAACTATGTATAACACAGCATTGATCTAGCAGGGGATTCCCAACCATTGACGCATAACTAGTTGCTTTCAGTCATGACTTGTTGGTGTTGAGCCGCAATGAATAATAAAAGTGAAGAAGCCTAATGAATATTTCGCTGACTTTTAACTGCCTGAGGTGGCTTTGACCCTTGTGCCAAGTTGTAGTAATTCTGTGCCATCCCTGGTACCACTAGTGCTCAATAGTTTCTACAGCTGTCAACCGGTGGAGAGCAACATGTGACCCATGATCCACTGACTGAGGATAGGGAAAATACCTGCTGATGTTCTTTTGTATATGTTTTAATGTGTATCTATCTATCTATCTATCTATCTATCTATCTATCTATCTATCTTATATATTGTGTGTATTATAGAATTTTATCTTTGCAGATAGGAAAAATCTATGAAATGAGAATGATGATGGACTTCAATGGAAATAATAGGGGATATGCATTTGTAACATTCACTAATAGACAGGATGCCAGAAATGCAATTAAACAGCTCAATAATTATGAAATTCGGTAAGTTCTGTGGTTTTATAATAACTTTTGTAAAGTATGATTTGTTAACAATTGTCATTTTTTATGGGGTTGGATGCTTGTTGATAGGGCTGTGTTGGTTTCTATAAATCTTGCCCCTATGTCCCGATTTATCAATTTATCTGATATCCAAGACCTTCTGGCAGTCGTAAAATGATTTTGCTCTTACACTTATGGTCACCCAGATCATTATTTGGTATCCATATTTTCTAGAATACAATATCTAGCACATCTAGGTCGTTTAGGTCTTGCATAGAGTCCTTTTATACATTGATGCATGGCCAAGTCAATTGATGCTCGCTAAAGGGCTCTGATGCATACTATAAGGGACAAACAAGATTGTTCAGTTGCCATACAGTTTGCATATTGTTGGCAACACAATCCTCTATTTGCACTGGGAGATGTGCGGCCAATAATTTTTAGGCCCACATAAAGATGCAGTTGGCATTTACATGGGCAAATGATCAAGTGGGCAAGTGTTGTATAAACAATCATGTGCCCGATTGGCACATGTAAGTTTAGAAACAATTTATCAAAAACTATATATTTTAAACTATTAGTAAAATATTTTTTAATAATAAATTTGCATAAAATCTCTAAAAAAAAATTACCAATGCCATATAGAGAGAACTGTACTAATCAATGCCGTAAGAAAATTACTTACAGATACTGTAGGGTATACAAAGGACAGCTTCAATTTACTTTTATATTAGGGATGCCAAACTGAGCAAACTGGTGTCATCCTGCTCAAATATGCTTGACAAGAATAATAGGTTTCTTCAGGTAGTAATAAGAAATTGTCAGAGGTTCCCCTCCAGTAACAAGAAATTGTCAGGGGTTCCCCTCCGGTATCAAGATTGGAAAATACTGATCTAGAGGAAGGCCACAAAAATCTTCTTCATTGATAGCATGATTATGGAATTCCTAAAAATTTGATTGTTTTTTATTTTTTGCAGAAATGGGAGATTGCTAGGCGTCTGTGCCAGCGTGGACAATTGTAGACTATTTGTCGGTGGAATCCCAAAGACCAAAAAGAGAGAAGAAATCCTAGTTGAGATGAAGAAAGTGACAGATGGAGTCATTGATGTTATTGTCTATCCCAGTGCTGCAGACAAAACTAAAAATCGTGGGTTTGCCTTTGTAGAATATGAAAGTCACCGGGCGGCAGCTATGGCAAGACGGAAGTTATTACCAGGTAGGCTACAGGGCAGCAACTGAAAAGGTTGTACGCCTTCAATGATATAAGTGAAAGAGTATGTAAAGCTGGTGGTATGCATTATATTTTACTTGCCAGACCCCACTTATGTGTATAGGTTCATACAAAGACTTTCATTGGGAGGAGAAGATTTGGACATAATTATGTTTTATGGATTAACGCTTGAAAAGATACAGTGGGGAGACTTATCAAAACTAGTGCATATGAAGTTGGAGCTCCGGCCAATGGCAACCAGTCAGTCCTCAATTTTCAGATGCTCTTTTTTAAATGAAAGTTGTGAAATGGTTGGTTGCTATAGGCAATTGCTCCTTTTTTTTTACTTGCACCAGATAAACCCCCCCATCATTGTGTTTTTGAAGAGGTTAGTGTGTTATGCTTACCCTCTATGGTTTAATCAGTGTATGGGACATCCTTTTTTCTTATATTAATTTTTTTATAATTGTATTTTTTTCTTCTCTAGTTAAAAATTATAATTGCTCAGCTAAATAATTTAGCTTAAAATTATTTAGATTCAGGGCCGCTTCTACCTTTTCTGCTGCCCGAAAAATGAATTGGGGCCCCCTTCCCTTGCCCCCATCAGACCTCAGATCAGCGTCTTGTGCCCCTATCAGACCTCAGATCAGCGTCTTGTGCCCCCATCAGACCTCAGATCAGCGTCCTGTGCCCCCATCAGACCTCAGATCAGAGTCTTGTGCCCCCGTCAGACCTCAGATCAACACATTGTGCCCCCATCAGACCTCAGATCAGCGTCTTGTGCCCCATCAGACCTCAGATCAGCGTCTTGTGCCCCCATCAGACCTCAGATCAGCGTCTTGTGCCCCCATCGGACCTCAGATCAGCGTCTTGTGCCCCCATCAGACCTCAGATCAATACATTGTGTTCCCATCAGACCTGAGATCAGCGTCTTGTGCCCCATCAGACCTCAGATCAGCGTCTTGTGCCCCCATCAGACCTCAGATCAGCGTCTTGTGCCCCATCAGACCTCAGATCAGCGTCGTGTGCCCCCATCAGACCTTAGATCAGCGTCTTGTGCCTCCATCAGACCTCAGATCAGCGTCTTGTGACCCCATCAGACCTCAGATCAGCGTCTTGTGCCTCCATCAGACCTCAGATCAGCATCTTGTGCCCCCATCAGACCTCAGATCAACACATTGTGCCCCCAACAGACCTCAGATCAGCGTCTTGTGCTCGCATCAGACCTCAGATCAGCGTCTTGTGACCCCATCAGACCTCAGATCACCAGAATGTGCCCCCATCTGACCTCAGATCAACACATTGTGCCCCCATCAGAACTCAGATCAGCGTCTTGTGCCCCATCAGACCTCAGATCAGCATCTTGTGCCCCCATCAGACCTCAGATAAGCGTCTTGTGCCCCCATCAGGCCTCAGATCAGCGTCTTGTGCCCCCATCAGACCTCAGATCAGTGTCTTGTGCCCCCATCAGACCTCAGATCAGCGTCTTGTGCCCCATCAGACCTCAGATCAGCGTCTTGTACCCCCATCAGACCTCACATCAGCGTCTTGTGCCCCCATCAGACCTCAGATCAACACAATGTGCCCCCATCAGACCTCAGATCAGCGTCTTGTGCCCCCATCAGACCTCAGATCAGCGTCTTGTGCCCCATCAGACCTCAGATCAACGTCTTGTGCCCCCATCAGACCTCAGATCAGCGTCTTGTGCCTTCCTTGTGCCCCCCTCAGACCTCAGACGCTGCGTCAGGTCATAGAGCGCGCCGGAAGGGAAGACAGTGGAGCGCAGAACCTGAGGGCAGCGGCAGAGCAGGACAGGTAAGTATGTTATTTTTAAGTGGCTGGGTGGGCTGATCTGAGGTCTGAGGGGGGCACAAGAAGCAGATGGGGAGTGCAGCGCATCCACCAGCAGTGTTTAACTGCTGTGTGGATGCCGCCCCTCAGACTTACATAAAACTGCCGCCTGAGGCGAGATCCTCATCTCGCCTCATGGCAGAAGCGGCCCTGTTTAGATTCAGTCGTCCATGATCCATTGGTTATTGCAAAACATTTTCTTTAATTATAAAACATTTCCCATCCCAAATAAGTCCTTCAGAGGGTGTCTATAATCACAGATCAGTGACACAGGTGAATCATTCAGGAATTTATTGTGTGGAATGTTATATTTTTTTTTTTTACATACATTTAATTACATTGGGGTGATATTTTGCACAGGATTGCGTACATGGGAATGGTTTATTCTATTCCTATGTTGGTTATATGTTGGGTATTCCAGTAGCTATATTAACTTGCATATCTTTATCCTTTTCAATATCAAGAGTGCATATGTAACTATATCGGTATATGACTGACACGACTGGATCAGTTACCAAGGTGGCGGTTATCTTTCCTATGTCAGGGACACCGCAGGGACTGTAGGAGGTTCCTGACACGGGATCGCCCCTATCGGGGCGGCAGTTCCATTTATTAGGCAGGGCCTAAATAGTTACTAGGGGTTTTTTCAGGGCCAGTCTTTCTTTAGATAGATCAGCACCTCTGGCCCATCCCCATACTTACCCTAGTTGCTCCCTCTCGCACCTCATACGGGGCCCTAGGGTGGACCCACTTCTGCAACTGTGACAATTGACACCTGAGTGAATCAACTTTAACTTTGTATATGTATATGCCCTATGAGATAATATAATATATAGTCTCTTCTTAAAATAGATTATTATTAAAGGTTACGTTTTAGAGGTTATTTCTGTGATTATATTAATTTTTTGAGCCTCGTGCAGATTATCTTACCTGTCTGATGGTCCATTTGTCAGTACTACGGTGATTCTTCAGAGGGTGTCTGTCAGATGATATATTCGTACCAAATGACTCCCAGCACTTGGTAGGACACTTAGCAACATATATACGGATATCCTTGTGACCATTCAGAGCAACTTCACTGCCGAATAATTGAACTGTAATCCTTCATGAAAATTAGACGACAAGTGCCACGAGGGCAGTCACAGGCCTAGCATAAAATTGGCTTGATCCTGATGTATTATCTGCCTGGAAATTTTGAAATCAGTGTGTAATGGCACTGCTCTATATGAATCCAGTATCCAGGGTTCCTTGTCCTGTTTCAGAAGAAGAGTTATTCCTGCTTCATTGTGTGAGATGGGCAAATACCTCATTTCTGAAAAAAACATTCAATGGGTTTGTCTGATTTTTTATTATATTGATGACCTATCCTCAGGATAGCTCATCAATATCAGATCAGTGGGCAGCTGACTCTCAACACCCCCGCCGATCAACAGCAGTGAGCATTCACTTCAATGGGACAGCTTCTTCTTTAAAGTTCCATCAGAACCCCAATAAACCTTTTATATCATTTAAATGGTATCCCAGTTGATACCAGTCACATTTGTACCTGGAAAAAAATCTAAAGCTTATTAAACTTCATTACCAAAAACTGGAGATTTCACATTTTTAAGTAAGATTTGAAGAAAATTTTGACCATTGTGAAATCTGAAGCATCGTTTTGCCTCCTCTCTTAGTTTCACTTGTTATAGTGTCATCCACTCCTTCTTTGGAAATTTACTCTAATGCTGTATATGGTATTTACTCTTGATATGCTGCTGGTCATAATAATATGTGACTCAACTGTATATTAAGGCTACACACCTATATAACATTATAAAAGGCAGGTTTGATTAGTATTGTTTCAATTGTTCTGTGTCTTATGGGATTTTGTTTACATGGTAGTTCCTCAGTTGACATTCAATGATGTGAATACATTTGTTTAGATTGATTTTAGTAGGGTTTGTCATTATTGGGTAAAGTTTTGTATATTTTATTATTTTGACTTTATCCTTCATCTATTCTATCTCTTCATCTCTTTCCATTCATGTTTGTAGATCACAAGTTAACTTGTTATAACACAAGGCAAACCCTTTACTTAGAGAAAGAAGAGCTACATTGAATTCTAGAATTATTGTAATTTTTACATGGTCAATCATCTCAGATATCCTGTTTATACATTAAATGGGTGATCTAGTTTGGGTAATCTCACTTTATTCATAGGTTTCCCTAACAATAAACTGTTCACAAAGTGTCTCCTCTGTGATCACCTCTAATGTGTGGGAGTTACTTACCAACAAATGCTTAAAGGGGTTGTCCGAGTTATTTTTTTGTCCTTTGTATGTTTCTAACTAGTCAAATACAACAGTATTTCCATACACTTTCTGCTTCTAAAGCTGCTGGTTTCTCAGGTTTCAATGAGGGTCACATGACCTGTGATGTCAGCTTGCCTCCCTGCTAATCTTGTATTCATGCACATAGCCTGTACACGAAACTTCACTGTGCTGACCCCCCCCCCCCCCCCCCGCACTGCCGGGCTCCTGCTATCTGCTCTCTCCCTGGATTCTTTCAGATAAAACATTAACCCCTTCAGCCAGAACACACTGAAGGCTTTACAACAGCAGCTGCAGATGTAAAGAGACACAGGATCTGCTCTACTCACCTTACAGACACAAATATGACACTGGAGCTGATCTGGAGGAGAAGCAAAGAACAAAGAAAGTAGGGGGAAGATCCTGTGTGTATCAGCAGTGTCATTATACAGCTGGGACTTGTAGTCCTACACATACAACATGCTGCTGAATATCCCAGCAGAAATGTCACTCAGGGCAGCATTTGCAGAGCAGAGCAGGGGGAGGGGCAGATATTGTTATTACTGCAGGTAAACAAAGACCAGAAGAGAACCGGGGAAATGAGGAAATATAGATTTTTCTTTGCCTAAAACTTGCTTAACTTAGCTATATATCGCTGCCCATCAGATTTAACGTACTATTTTTTTTTCATAACTCGGACAACCCCTTTAATTCTCTTGGAGCACCATCACAGGAGAAACTAATGGGCTGTCCTGGTAGAATGTGCCATGATAGGTCCTCCAGAGTAAGAGATGCTCTTTAAAGCTGTTACAATGGTGATTCATGGCCACCGCTGTCCTGTGTGCTCAGATGCCAGCTTCCTGAGTGTGTGTATTAGGTATCGATTGTACCTTTGTCTTCAGAACTGCTCGGGTCAATCTTCTATTTGCAAGCTGCTGCATGGGTTAGTCAAATTGCTACATATACCTGGTACCTTCAGTCCTTGCATGTGCAATGTTTCTCTACATATTTTGCTAAGTCTCTCTCTCTAGCTACAGTAGGTGGTGCCTGTAAAAGAGCTATTATTATCTTCCTGACTCCTTGTTCCTGACTTGTGACTGTTCATTGTACTGTTCTTGTGCCTCCTGCCCTGACCTTTGGATCGTTTCAAAGATTCACATTAACCCTGTCTGACTTGACCTCAGCCTGCCCGCGGCCAACCATACCGGGACTATTCCAAGAGGTAGCAGCCTGGTGGCTCCCCTGCAGCCAAGGCAAGATGCCTGTATAGGGGTTAAAGGGGGAAAATCAGGGGACCACCTGGATAATGCCCTCAGTACTAGCCCAGTGGTTCCACAACCATTGCCCGTAACAAAAGTCAATGTTGGTCTAGCTGAGAGATGAAAGCCCTAAATGGGGACCCCTTGTAATAATTTAGAAATCCTTAACATGTACTTTTTAAAAGAATTTTGATATGTCATAGTGGCAAATAATGTCAAAAATAGGTTGTCTAAAGCAGACAACTTTTAAAAGATGTACTTTTCTAATTTGGTTGCATACGCCAGGATTATTGAAAATTGGAAATTGAAGCTTTTTTTATCTATTTATTTCTATCTATTTTATCTATTTATCTATCTTACTTTACTTTTATAGAACATGTACATACTTCTTATGCTATCATCTTCCAGGACGTATTCAGTTATGGGGTCATCCAATTGCAGTGGACTGGGCAGAGCCAGAAGTTGAAGTTGATGAAGATACAATGTCATCAGTTAAGATTTTATATGTCCGAAATCTTATGCTCACAACAACAGAAGAAGCAATAGAGAAGGAATTCAATAACATCAAACCAGGTAATGTACTTTCCGCTGGAAAAGTCCTATAATTGCCTGCACATACCCGTATCTATTAAAAGAGCAGACCAATGTTTATTAGTTCTACTAGCAAATCCAATCTCCACTTGAATATCTTCAGACATTCAAGGCTATGCGATATTCTGACTGGGTTGCATCTGGACATGGACTTTAAGAGCTGGGTGGAGGGTACAGTATTTCTGTGTGGGATATACATATTTTGTAAAGATTAAATGTGAATTTCTGTAGGAAAAGTCCTATAATTGCCTGCACTTAAAGGTATTCATTAAAAGAGTAGACCAATGTTTATTAGTTCTACTAGCAAATCCAATCTCCACTTGAATATCTTCAGACGTTCAAGGCTATGAGATATTCTGACTTGGGTGCATCTGGACATGGACCTGGGTGGAGAATACAGTCTTTCTGTGTGGGATATACATATTTTGTAAAGCTCAAATGTGAATTTCTGTTATCTTAGTTGATTTCTATGCTTCATTCTGTAAAATATTGCTATTGAAAATTCCCATAAAAAGGGAACAAACTTAGAGAAATATATAGAATTTATTGATTCTCTATTCTTAAAGGAGTTCTCCAGGATCTAACAACTGATGCTCTATCCGTAGGATAGGTCAATATCAGATCATCAGGAGTCTGACACCCTGCACCCCCCACTGATCAACTGTTTGTAAGTAGCTCCAGTGGCAGAAATAGGTAACGTTGAAGTGAATGGGAGCAGAACTGCAGTACCCAGGTCCATCTACTACACAGTAGACTGAGCTGTTTAGTTCTGACTCCTATTTTTGGTGCCAGAGCTACTCCTGGAGTGTCAAACCCTGTTGATCTGATATTGATGACTTATCCTAGGGAAAGTGGTAAATTGTTAAACTCCAGAGAACCCTTTAACAGCAGTAATTTTGCATGACTACAACTAAATCCTGTTTCACATGGGAATATTTAAAACGTACCTAAACTTTTGTAAATACTTTATTAAAAACTATTGTAAATGTCATAAAATGAAGTTCTAATATACTTTAGTTTTTATATTTTACATTTTCCTTGTAAAACAGATGCTTGAAGTTCAGGTGTAGTAAATGACCCCATTTATTTTTTTATTTTCCTTCTCTGAATCACTGTAAAGAGATGGCTTTCTTGATGCAGAGCGTTAAGGAGTGAGCACATGTAGCTCCTCTCACCTTCCCAGCCAACACACTACACTGAACTAAGGCAGACCTAAGTCCATCATGTCGCTTCCTACAGGGGCAGAGTCAGGATTGTTAACCCTGACTGATCCATACAGAGCTATATTAGGTTATGCAATATATCAGAACATCATACAACAGGAAACAAGAAGAACTGTATTCTGGGGTACTGCACCTGTACCTGCCCCACTCTGGTAAAGCCTGGCATAGAGCAACCAATGTGCTATGGCAGGCTTTAGTGGTGCAGGCACAGGCAGGAGCATCGATGTGCTATGCAGAACATCTGCCTGCGCTTGCTCTGCTAAACACCTTGTATACCACATCGGTCCAGGCTTTTAGCAGCGCGAGCATAGGCAGGAGTTCTGCAAGGCACATCGCTGCTCCTGCCAGACATTTACAATAGGTTTTAATAAAGTATATACAAACGTTTAGGAGAAATTTAACCTAAAGTTATCCTCTTAAAAATGTAGAAACTTTGAACTGTGAACCCTGGAACTTGATAAATCCCTAGGTAATAAAGTTGTTATTTACATGCTTCTCAAATCAACTAGTGAGATAGCAGTCAAGTGAAGATCTTAGTGATTCCAGAATTCAAAGTCCTGTCCATGTAATTATCTAAAGAGTTATTTTTACAGCCTCAAAAAGATAAATTCAGCAATAATTTATGTGTTAGACCCTGAATAACAACGAGTAGAACACATTTTAAAGTACATTGAAGCTTAAGACCACAGACCTGAAACGCAATAGTGCTAGACTCTAAGCCTCTATGCTGAACCACAACCAGGGATATAGCTATAGGGGGTGCAGAGGTAGCAGTTACTACCGGGCCCAGGAGCCTGAGGGGGACCAAAGACCCTTGTGCCATATAAGAAGACCCTGGTATTATAGAAAGTCCATGCTGGTCAAGTTACACCTCTGGTCGGAGGGAAGGGGTTAGGTCAAGAATTTGGCATTAGGGGGGTGCCATTTTAATTTTGGCCTCAGGTAGCATGAAGGCTATGTGCTTCCCTGGCCACAAAGCACCGAGGGAAGGGGGCCGAAGCTGAACTCTTGTACCAAGGCCCATGAGCCTTTATCTACTCCCCTGATCACAACTAAAGAACTAGACCAGAACCAAAACTTTAAGAAGGTTGTGCAGTGGGTACCTATTCATGATGTATCCTCAGGATGGGCAGGGACCCAACTCCTGGCATCCCCTGCCGATCAGCTCGTACAAGCACTTCCTCTTCATACTACATGGTGCGCTGTCTCAATTGCAGCAGGGGCGCAGTGTGAATGGGATGAGTAATTGTACACTGTGCCGCTGCAGCAAGCAAGACGACGTGCCATGCAATCTGAAGAGGAAACAGTGCTCATGCAAACAGCTGATCATTGAAGAGGAGGAGGAGCATGTAGGAGCGGAAGTGACGGCGCTCCGCTGACCGCATGGATCAGATCACGATGGGAGAGCCTGGTGTTTCTGGAGTTCGGCTACCTTGATCCCTGGAAGTCTGGAGTGGTACATGTGGGTACCTGCGCCCCCCTACCTACTGCAGCCTCGGTCCCATTCTCTTAGCTGCACCCGGCTGGGTGGAAACGCCCGGGAGAACGGGACGTGCGGTGATTCACCTAACATCGCGATACCACGCGGTTGCGTGGCTTTCAGAGAAGGAAAGCCGAGTGCTGTTTGCTGCTGACGGAGGTCACGGAGAGGATATGGGATGAGACAAGGAGGCACGGTGAGGCGAATTAAGAAACTCGGAGCCGGCTGACAAGTAAAAGGGGCTGGTAAAGTGCCGTTAGCTTGCCCATGAATATCGGGACCATTTATGAAAGAGGGTCCGGGGCATGTTTAAGGTGTAATATTGCCTGAAGAGTCTGTAAGTAACAATATGATTAAATGTACTAAAGACTGACATACTAACCAAGACATTACACCTAGCTGTTTATGATTGCTTCGATATTTAATACTCTACTCCGAGAAAAGAAAAGGAGGAGAAAAGGAGAGTTAAGGAGAACTTTTAACCCACTAACTCTATCAACTCTTACTTATTTTGGTGTCTGCTACTTTGCTATAGTAAAAACTTACTGCTTTTGATATGGCCTCCAAAATTAAGAAGAAAACGGACAGCCCTGGAAAGGAAGGGAGGACTAAGATTGATAAATATTTGGTTTCCCCTAGTGCTGTAGTAAAAAACAAAACTGTAAAAAATGTGGAGGGGAAGAATAAAAAGGATAGTCCAGATTGTTCGGTATTACAAGAATTAGAGGATAATAATCCGAAAGTGTGGGAACAAATTCTTGTGGAAGTACAAAAATGTAATATGGGAGTTGCTGCACTGACCGCACAAATGGACTCAATTGGCCTTGAAATTAAGTCGATTAAAAACGACGTAAAAAAGATAAGAGAAAGATGTAAAGAATCGGAAAATCGTGTCAGTGGATTAGAAGATGATGTAGTGATACTCAAAAAAGAAGTGGAAATGTTAAAGGTGGACAAAAAGATAATGGAGCAAAAAATGGTGGAGTTGGAGGATAGGTCTCGTAGATCTAATATCAAAATAATTGGTTTCCCAGAAGGAGCAGAGTCTAATAATACTACTAAGTTTATTGAGGACTGGTTACTATCGTCTATGGGTGAAAATAAACTGTCGTCGGTATTCGCCATTGAGAGGGCACATAGAGTGCCAGGGAAGGCACCACCACCAGGGAACTTTCCGAGACCAATAATAGCAAAAATTTTGAATTATAGGGATAGGCTGGCCATAATTAATAGATCCAGGGATCAGGGAGCCATTATGTGGAACGATGCAAAAATTACTGTTTTTCCTGATTTTGCTGTGGAAACACAGAAAAAAAGATCAACCTTTATTCAGGTTAAAAAAAGATTAAGACAAGCAAAAGTAAAATATGGGTTGCTCTTTCCAGCAAAACTGAGAATTGAATGTGATGGAAAAGCTCTTTTTTTCACAGATCCAGAAGAAGCTGCTAATTGGCTGGACTCTCAGGGCTACGCTAAGGACTGTAATTGATCCATGTTTGGTTAGGTTAGGCAAATTGTTAGAAACTCGTTGATGGTTATAATTAACGGGTTACAAGGGGGTTGGGTTGGGGAGGGAGGGAGAGAGTGTTGTTTTTTTTTTTTTTTTTTTTTTTTTTTTCCTCCCTGGAGATAGAGGATGAGTACCAAAATATTGGTATGGAATATTAGAGGGCTGGAAGATAGACTTAAGAGGGTGGCGATTTTTGAAAATATTAGAAAACATATGCCTGCAATTGTGTGTTTTATCGAGACTCACCTTACAAATGACTCAGCAGATCGATTAAAAAAGGGTTGGTTTAAAGAATATTATCACACTTTTCACACTAATTATTCCAGAGGGGTTAGTGTTATGATACACAATAGAATAAATTGGGTTCTTATTAATAAGAAAGAGGATGTAGAGGGTAGATATATTATACTACACGGGAAGTTAGGTTTATTAGAATGTATTTTGATTTTTTTGTATATTCCACCCCCGTACTCGCCCTCTGTTTTCAGGGAGATAATTATGTATTTGGGTAAGAAACACAATGACTGCTTGACACTAATTTTAGGAGATTTCAATTGTGTATTTAATGAATTTAAAGATAGATTGAGGTTAAGGGGTCATATAAATAAAATAAGTAATTCACCTATAGTTAAATTTTGTGAAGTGTTTGGCTTTATTGATGTATGGAGGGAAAAGAATCCAGAAACACAAATTTATTCATGCTATAATAAGTCAAGTAAAACTCTGTCTAGAATAGATTATGTTCTCTGTAATCAAAAGTTTGTAGATAAAATAGACAAGGTATCTTATTTCCCGAGGAATGTGTCAGATCACTCACCATTGAAAGTAGAGATTGGTAATGTAGTGCCTAGCACCAGGAGAGAAATAAGCATAAATGCTCATTGGTTTACAGTCTTGGAAAAGGATAAGGACATAGAGAAAGAAATAAAGTTTTTTTTCCAGAACAATGTAGGCTCCACTAAGGACAGTTATGTTTGGGAGGCGTTCAAGGCTTTTTTTAGGGGCTATATGAGCTTTATAATTAAAAAAAAGAAAAAGGTATTCATAAAAGAAGAGTTAGAATTGGAAAGGAAGTTACAGGAAGCAGAGGCTGGGTATGTTAAAAATCAAAACGAGGACAACAAAATAAGATGGGATGAGATCCAACAAGAATATAATAATCTTATTAGAAATAAGGCCAAGAATAAAATCTTCTTTATGAATAAACAGAGGTATTTTCAGGGAGGTACCCCAAATAAATGTTTGATTAATATGGTGCAAGCTAGACAAGCAAGAAAAGAGATACTGGCAATAAAGACGGATAGGGGACAGATAGTGAATGAAGAGAATAAGATTAGGGATGTCTTTTATTTTTATTACTCTAGATTATATCAAACAGAACTGAAAAAATCTCCGGCTGAAATTGAGAGATATCTCGAGGCAATATCATTCCCGAAGTTATCAGAAGAAGATAGATGTGAGCTGGGGAGAATAATAGAGGTAGAGGAGATTGATGAGGCAATTAAAGGTATGGGGTCTAACTCGGCTCCGGGTGGAGACGGCTTTACTATGGAGATATATAAGAGATTTGCTAAGGAGCTTGTACCAATACTGGGTAGAACTCTGCACTCGGCCTTGGCCGACGGCAGACTCCCGGACTCAATGTTGAAAGCTAAAATTATTGTACTACCAAAGGTAGGAAAAGATCTGTTAGAGGTAGAATCCTATCGTCCAATATCATTATTATGTACAGATGTAAAGATCTTGGCCAAAATTTTGGCAAATAGATTAGGGAAAAAAATAGGAGGCCTGATCCACCCGGACCAGTGTGGCTTCATACCTGGGCGAGACACTAAGATGAATTTATCTCGTGTGTTTAGAAATATCCAGGCCTGTCAGCCGGGAGGCTCCCACTCCGTTCTGTCACTTGATGCCACGAAGGCGTTTGACAGGATGGAGTGGGAGTTTCTTTGGGCGGTTATGAGAAGGTTTGGTTTGGGGGAAGGGTATATAAAGATGGTTAAATTATTGTACAAAGATGTCTCTGCATCAGTGATAGTGAATGGGAGAGAAACGGCCACATTTGCACTGTCCAGAGGTACTAGACAGGGTTGTCCTCTGTCCCCCCTATTGTTTGCCTTGGGTGTGGAGCCATTGGCTATTACTTTAAGATCAGACCAGAGGATCAGGGGATTTGGCCTTGGCGGGACAGAGGACAAACTAAGCCTCTATGCAGATGATGTATTAATGTTTGTGGAAGACCCAGATGAACACTTGGGGAAAATAATGGACTTAATCCAGAATTTTGGGGAGTACTCAGGTTTATTAATAAATTGGACGAAGTCGGTTCTTCTCCCATTAGGTAAACCATACTTGGGGTCTTGGGGCAACTTAAAAATTCTACAGTGTACTGATTCTTTTGAATACCTAGGTATAAATATTTCTAGTAAGATTGGGCAATATGAGAAACTGAATATAGGACCCTTAATAAGAGAAGTGGAGAAAAAAACTAAGGTCTGGAATTTAATGCCATTGGCTATGGCGGACAGAGTTATGATGGTAAAATCCATACTGATGCCAAGTTTTTTGTATGCAATTACCGCTGCTCCTATTTGGTTGCGTGAGGGAATTTTCAAGAAGATCCATGTAATATTTAATAAATTCTTATGGGGACGTAAGCGTGCAAGAATGAAGTACGAGTTATTAACAAAAAATAAAAAAGATGGTGGATTAGCATTACCGGATTTACAATTATATTACATTGCAGCAAAAATTCAAGTATTAGTAGACTGGGAAAAGAATATTGATATGAAAAATTGGATAGCACTGAGTAAAGGGTTACACTTAGATATTTTCACTACACTGGAAGGGGAGAATGTGGGTAAAGTGGAGAAGGAGGATTTAATTAAGGAAGCTTATATTAAAACCTGGGGGTTTTTGAAGAAGCTACAGAAACGAAGGCATCAATATGAATTTGCCCCACTTTGGTTTAATAAGAATTTGGTGGAAATATATAAACTTAAGCAGTTAAAACATCTTACTGAATGTGGTATATTGGGGATTAAGGATATTATGAAGGAGGGGAAAATTAAAGAGTGGACGATGCTGCAAAGAGAGTTCGGGGTTTCCTCGAGTGCTTGGTTTGAATATATGCAAGTGAGAGATGCAATTATTGGAACAAAAAATAGGGAAGCACTTGAGGTAATCCCGGAGGATTGTTTGATTAATGTGTTACGTAATAAGAAGCTGCCTGTCAGAAAACGGTTGTCTAGAATATATGTTGAACTCCTGGATTTAAAAAAGGTGAAGGAGGAATTTAAAAGTAAGGAGAAATGGCAAAAAGATATTGGAATGATTTCTGAATCCCAATGGAAGTTGATTTATAGAAATATAAGCTTAAGTTCGGACAATAAGAATCATCAGTTGATACAATTTAAAATAGTGCAAAGGTTATACCTTTCTCCTTGCTTGTTAAAAAAAATTGGTTATAGACAGGAGGATGATTGCCCCAGGTGTAAACAGAAGAAGGCAGATGTGATCCATATGATATGGACTTGTGGAGAGCTAGAGTATTACTGGAGAGGGATTCTAAAAAAAATCGAGGATGATTTAAGGATCAAAATCCCTCCCTCTCCAGTAATATGTATTTTGGGTGATGACTCTGACCTTATAATTGAGAGAAAAAAAAAGAAAATGGTTTTGAGGTACTTGTTTCTAGGCAGATATGTAATAATAAGAAACTGGATGAGTATAACTCCTCCAGAATTAAGTGCATGGATTAAAATGGTGAATAAGATTTTAGAATTTTATGAGAAATAATTTTTTTTTTTTTTTTTTGGGTTGTTTTTCTCTCTCCCTCCTCCCCCGTGAGAGGGTGGAGGAATAGGGTGGGGGGTGGGTTTTGGGTAATTTATATGATTATGAGTGATAAAGTACTTTATTGTGTATGTTGTTGGAAAAATAAATAAAATATTGGGAAAAAAAAAACAAAAAACAGCTGATCGGTAGTGGGTGCCAGGAGTCGGACCCCTGCTGATTAGATGTTGATGACCTATCCTGATGATAGGTCATCAATAGGTACCCGCTATACAACATCCTTAATATTAAGCATTAGCGATTTGCAACTGTAGCCCTGTTTGGGTGGGGGTATGAGTAATATCCCTCCCACACCAGACTCTGGCGCTGACCTGTGTGTATAAGGGGACCTGGAGCCTTCGCTGAATGGAAGAGTGGGAACATAGATGAAGTATATCAGTGCCTCCACCCAGGATAGAGCCTCTGTATTACAGGGAGGATCTCTTCCTGGGACCTATCTATGAAGTACAGTTAGTAGTCTTAACAAGGATTACTATACTAATCTCACAGTCTGAAGAACACATATAGATAGCACATAAGGTTATAACAGTAACTTTATAAGAGTAAGAATAACTGTGCATACATGCAATATACTGAGAACACAGCAGTACTACAATACTCAGCAATCCTGCAACAGTCTTAAGTTATATACCCGGGTATATTTATATATGAAGGGTCCTGTGCAGAATACCTCCAGGCAACAGAAGAGATGATCCAGATGCAGGGGCCCCTGTGGATGATTGTGGATCCAGGATTCTTCCAGGAGATGACAGACAGCCGATCAGGAGATGGTGATGGTGAAAGGATTTCTTCCAGGCAGCAAACAGGGCAGCAGCAGCAGTAGTAGATACAGGCCTGACTGCTCTAACACTGAGTCCTTAACCTGACAACTAGTCTACCAGTGCAACCGGGCCTCTAACTATCTAGTTGGCCGTCGGAAGCCTATCCTATCACTACCCTGAACTATATACTGATCCCTAACTACAATTACTAGATAGATTCTGTGGGTATATAGGTGATACAGAGCAGGACTACTGGCTCTGTGTGAGGGAGATAAAGAGGAGCAGGTGGCAAACTATTCCTTTACACTTCAGCCTCACTTGCTGATCTTATAGATATAGATACT
This sequence comes from Rhinella marina, assembly GCA_900303285.1. Lineage (NCBI taxonomy): Eukaryota > Metazoa > Chordata > Amphibia > Anura > Bufonidae > Rhinella > Rhinella marina. The sequence goes on along the minus strand of ONZH01019735.1, from coordinate 21,657 downwards.
CAAAGATCTACTTATCTATTCCTCCAGTTGTAGAGATTACATGTGCCACTTGCCTTATACTCTGGGAGACATGAAAATGGCTCCTCACTCTGCTCTCTCCCTCATGGTTCTGACTGACTGTGTTTACAAAACAAACCTTGTGCTGAATCCCTGGGGTTTCTGAAGCAAAGCAGCAGGGGCAGAGAGCTAAATACACTATATCTTAGTAGTATTAGCAGCCCCCTACATCCTCCCCTTGGTGAAATCTTTACGTCACGTCAAAGACAACATAGAGTCATGGTATACAGTCAACATTACCAATGGCAATTTCAATATGGCTGCTTTTGAATTTACAGAGGCACAACAGATTAATAGGTATACATGCCAGCGGGAGCAAAAATTGGTAACATATTGACCAACGTAGACACTGCACCCACCCACGCATGATATAAATGAGGCTGAGTAGTAAATCTGGGGTCCCCCAAACTATCATATGTTAGAATAGGTGGGGGATGTCTGATTCTCTCTCCTCTCCTTATCTCTCTCTGAGGTAAACTAGTATGTCCAGGCCCTAAACTAGGGTTGTTTGTCATGGGAAGTGATGGTGCTGGTGGCGTGGGAGAACTAGATCTCTGTTCATCCGTAGACACAGATTTAGGCACGAATTCTGGAGTTTGAGGGTTCATAGATCTCCCCGAAGGAGAAGATACTGGTGAGCTAGGAACTTCAGGAGCCACAGTCCAATCACTCTCAATAGTGTCAGGAAGGTCTGGTGGAATGTCGGCCGAGGTCTGGGGAGAATCGCAGGCTGAACAATCATTGGAGATATCTGTGCCATCCATTTGAGGTATAGGCAATAAATGATTTCTATGCCAAGTTCTGATCTTCCCATCCCTTCCTTTAATCTTGTAGACTGGTATCCCAGGCAACTGATCCACCACTGTAAAGAGTTCACTCCGCCATCGATCGGCCAGCTTATGTTTTGCAGATGCTCCCAAATTCCGTAACAGGACACGGTCACCAGGGTTCAATTCTTGGTATCTTACCCGAAGATCAAATCTCCTTTTATTTCCTTCATTCACTTTGGCTGCATTTTCCTCAGCCAGTTGATAAGCACTCTTAAGTGTTTCTTTCAAACGTGCCACATATTGGTAATGATTCAGATGACTGATACCATCAGTAGAGACTCCCAACAAGATGTCAATAGGTAGCCTAGGCTCTCTTCCGAACATCAGAAAATATGGTGAATATCCTGTGCTCTCGTGCCTTGTACTGTTATAAGCATGCACCATAGCTTCCACTTTTCGACTCCATGAACGCTTATCGTCAATTTGTAAAGTACCAAGCATATCAAGTAAAGTCCTGTTAAATCTTTCAGGAAGGGCATCTCCCTCCGGATGGTAAGGCGTCGTCCGACTCTTGTGGATGTTCAACAACTGAAGCAACTCTTTAATCAGGTTACTTTCAAAATCCCGGCCTTGATCAGAATGCAACCGGTGTGGTAAGCCATAATGGATAAAATACTTTTCCCAGAGCACTCTTGCAACGGTAACTGCTTTTTGATCCTTAGTTGGAAAGGCTTGAGCGTATCGTGTAAAGTGGTCAGTCACCACCAATACATTTCCAAATCCTCTGGAATCGTTGTCAATGCAAAGGAAGTCTATGCAGACAAGATCCATGGGACCCGAACTCTTCAGGTGTCCCATAAAGGCCGCTCGAACCGGAATAGTTTTCCTCTGCAAACATCTGCGACAGCACCTACACAGGCGAGTCACAGTATCTCTCATTTTTGGCCAGTAGAATCGGTCTTGTATTAGGCCATACGTCTTCTCAGGTCCCAAATGACCATGATAATCATGCAGACTTCGGAAAATCATCTTCTGAAAGCAACTTGGGATAACTAGTTGGCGCCTTCCAGGATGATCATGATACAACACCACACGATAAAGTAGACCTTTGTCTATTTCAAACTTCTCCCAATCTCGTAGAAGTTGACTGCACTCAGATGGTAGAGATTTCTTTAATATTTCTCTATCTTGAGAACTCACTGCTTGATAAAGAGGTCCAATTAAAGGATCAGTCTTTTGACTCCAGATCATTCGCTTTGAAGATATAGAGCAACTCTCAAATGATCCTAAAGCGGCAGGGTATGCAAACATGTCTGGTACAGCTTTGGGACCTGCTCCAAAAGAGTCAATAAGTCGAGTTTCAGAAAAGGCCACTCGGTCTTCAACTACAGCAGCCATGGCACACAACGCTCCTACTCCAGGACTTGGTACTTCTTCCCATTCATCCATTGCTTCCAGACTTGGTAATCCAGGCCGTCTTGATAGAGCATCTGCCCCAATGTTCTTAGGCCCTGGTTTATACTTGAGTGTAAATTGGTAGTTTGATAGGGCTGCCAACCAGCGATGTCCTGTAGCATCCAGTTTAGCAGTTGTCAAGACGTATGTCAGCGGATTGTTATCTGTTCTTACTTCAAACGTGGCTCCATATAAGTAGTCGTGTAGTTTATCAACAATGGCCCACTTGAGCGCCAAAAACTCCAATTTATGCACTGGATAATTTTTCTCGCTGGGAGAGAGACTTCGACTTATGAAAGCTATGGGTTTTAACCCCACTGGGTATTCTTGGTGCAGCACACCACCTAATCCTTCAAAGCTGGCATCTATATGTAGCACATATGGCTTCTGTGCATCAGCATAGGCCAGAACGGGAGCTTTCTGTCAATTTCTTCTTTAGCGACTTAAAGGCTTCTTCACAAGCTGAAGTCCATCTATCTCCAAAAAGGCTTTTGGAGGAACCTTTCTTCTTTCCCGGCTCTCCTGCATCACTCTTCAACAGGTCGAGGAGGGCTCGAGCAATTTTTGAATATCCTTCCACAAATCGTCGATAGAATCCACAGAACCCCAAGAAAGATTTCAATTCTGTAATATTTTGCGGTCGGGGCCAATTTACCACAGCTTCAATCTTATCAGGATCAGTGGCAACTCCTTCAGCAGAAACAATATGACCCACATAAGTGACCGAGGATCTACAAAATTTGCATTTGTCAACAGACAACTTCAGCCCCTCTTCTTTTAAGCGTTGAAGTACTTTCATGAGTCGTTCTTCATGTTCTTCTAATGTCTTTCCAAATACAATAATGTCATCAAGATATACAAGACATTCCCGAGGCACTAAATCACCTAACACTCTTTCCATCAACCTCTGGAACGTTGCTGGTGCGCCTCTTATACCTTGTGGCATGCGAGCAAACTGAAAGAAACCCAAGGGACATATGAAGGCTGTCTTTTCCTGATCCTTAGGTGCCATTGGGACTTGATAGTATCCAGATCTTAGGTCCAACACTGTGAACCAATGGTTCCCATTTAGAGCTTCCAGAGCTTCTTCAATTCTAGGCAGTGTATACTGATCAGGTATGGTTCTTCGGTTCAGAGTTCTGTAATCCACACATAGGCGAATTGCTCCGGATTTTTTCTTACCAACACAATAGGTGAGGCATAGGGACTCTTACTGTCCACGATGATCCCCTGACCTTTCATTTGCTGTAGAGTTTGTCTTAACTCATCAACATCCTTTGGAGCAACTCTCCGTGGTCGTTCCCGGAAGGGAGTCGAATCGGTCAATCGGAAACTGTGTTGTGCACTCTTAGCACAACCTACATCTGAATCATCAATGGAGAACACTTCTGTTAATTCTGATAACTTCTTTGTCAATCGCTGGTTCCATGCCTCTGGTAAATGCGGATCACTCAAATCAAGATTGAGATTAGGGATTGCATCTTTGATTTGAATCTTGCACACTTCAACATATGGATTTACTCCAAACACGGGGTAGCAGTGGGCCACATTCTGGTATGGTCCAATTACAATCGGGTGTGGTGAACAATTCCTCACTGTCACACATGTGGATAATTCCACTTTATTCCTCCAGTCCTTTCTCTCTGGGATCACCATCCAGCCGTTCTGGTTAATCATTTCTTCAGGGGTTTCCATAAGGACATAACTCCCCCTTCAAGCAAATCGGGATCAATGCTGGAGGCTACTCTCAGAACTCTCTCTCCGCCGGCAGGAACTTCCACAGTTCTCTCACCAATATGATATACCATTCCATGTCGATAGCCAGTAGACAGGGCATTACAGAGTTCTCTGAGATCAGAAGATATATTCACTGGTTGAACTGCAGGGTTCCCATTTCCTCCAAAAAACTTCTGAAAGGCATCATGCACTGCGGAACAATTAGTGCCGAGTATCACAGGAGCTGCACTAGAATCCCCTGTGTCTGGACAGACAAGAGCCGTAATCTTCATGGGAGCAACACTCTGATCTTCTAATTCAGGGACAGTTATAACTACTTGTAGGCTCCCATCTACAGGATATGATTCTGAATTAAGACCCCACAATTCCATTCGTCCTGTTGACTGAAGAGGTATATCCCCCAGATACTTTTTGGTAGAACGAACGGTAGATCAGGGTCACTTGAGACCCTGTAATCAAATAGGGCTGAAGTGGCATGACCATTGACAGTAACTTTGACAACAGATTTTGAGCCTACTATAGCGCCTTTGCATTTAATCGGCCCGCCTTCCCTCTGTGTCTTCGGTTCTGAATAGGGAAGGCAACACTATGCCCCATTCCCTCAATGTCCTCCTGACACTGTTTGGCAGTATGGCCTGTCTGACCACACCTATAACATGTTCTAGTATCTTTCCTCCATCGAGTGGCAGTGGGTGGAGCTGCAGACTGGCTAGGTTCAGAATGCTCCGCTGGTTTGTTCTTGTTTGAACTAGAAGCAACATCTTCTTTAGGGATGCTTTTCGCTTTCTTAGGGGTACAAAAGTTAATGTCAGCTTCTTGTTTCTTCACTAACTTCATTAGCTCAGGAAATGGGAGAACTTTGTCGGATAGTAAGACCTTGAGCACTTGGGCAAGAGGATGATGAGGTTGTAACCCTCTCAGCAACTGACTGGTTCTCATAGGGTCTACCTCTGAAGTAGATATGGCTGCGTGGTACACCAGACGTGAAAGGTGTAGCTGTAAACGGTTAATAAATGTAGAGACACTTTCTCCTTCCTTTTGACGAGTCATCCGGTAATCAGCAACCATCTGTGCAAGGTCATAATATGGCTCAAAGTGATCAGACAGTACTTGTATATAGTCCAATGCAGTCACTCCTTCATGAGAGTCTCTGTACAGGCGGATCAATTCTGCAGCAGGAGACCGCAGACTTTCACTGATACGCTGCCGCTTGCCTTCTTCAGAGCAAGACCATTCCTTCAGGCATTGGAGAGTATGTTCTTTCCATATTTCAAAGTTTTCCTCCCCTTGTGGTACTGGAATATTACCAGAGAATACCTTTAATTTCTTGTAGTGAGTGGCCTGCAGGCCCTGAGCTAACATTTCAGTCAGCTTGGCTAGAGTGCTAATTGCACTGTCACTAGATGAACTGTCAGCGATAGCCATACTGGGGGGGTAACTGGCTGACTGGGGCTCTTCCTTTACCTGAACTGGTGGGGGAACAGGAGGTGAGTAATCCCATGAAGCAGCTAGTGGGAGGTGCCCCTCTGAGTTATATCGCTTCTCCATATCAATGATTATTCCCACTTCAGTATCTCAGCAGTGCCTCCAAATGTAGCCCTGTTTGGGTGGGGGTATGAGTAATATCCCTCCCACACCAGACTCTGGCGCTGACCTGTGTGTATAAGGGGACCTGGAGCCTTCGCTGAATGGAAGAGTGGGAACATAGATGAAGTATATCAGTGCCTCCACCCAGGATAGAGCCTCTGTATTACAGGGAGGATCTCTTCCTGGGACCTATCTATGAAGTACAGTTAGTAGTCTTAACAAGGATTACTATACTAATCTCACAGTCTGAAGAACACATATAGATAGCACATAAGGTTATAACAGTAACTTTATAAGAGTAAGAATAACTGTGCATACATGCAATATACTGAGAACACAGCAGTACTACAATACTCAGCAATCCTGCAACAGTCTTAAGTTATATACCCGGGTATATTTATATATGAAGGGTCCTGTGCAGAATACCTCCAGGCAACAGAAGAGATGATCCAGATGCAGGGGCCCCTGTGGATGATTGTGGATCCAGGATTCTTCCAGGAGATGACAGACAGCCGATCAGGAGATGGTGATGGTGAAAGGATTTCTTCCAGGCAGCAAACAGGGCAGCAGCAGCAGTAGTAGATACAGGCCTGACTGCTCTAACACTGAGTCCTTAACCTGACAACTAGTCTACCAGTGCAACCGGGCCTCTAACTATCTAGTTGGCCGTCGGAAGCCTATCCTATCACTACCCTGAACTATATACTGATCCCTAACTACAATTACTAGATAGATTCTGTGGGTATATAGGTGATACAGAGCAGGACTACTGGCTCTGTGTGAGGGAGATAAAGAGGAGCAGGTGGCAAACTATTCCTTTACACTTCAGCCTCACTTGCTGATCTTATAGATATAGATACTCAAAGATCTACTTATCTATTCCTCCAGTTGTAGAGATTACATGTGCCACTTGCCTTATACTCTGGGAGACATGAAAATGGCTCCTCACTCTGCTCTCTCCCTCATGGTTCTGACTGACTGTGTTTACAAAACAAACCTTGTGCTGAATCCCTGGGGTTTCTGAAGCAAAGCAGCAGGGGCAGAGAGCTAAATACACTATATCTTAGTAGTATTAGCAGCCCCCTACACAACGTTACAACAAATATAGGGATAATGTGGTTGTCTTGGGGTGGTCTTGGAATACGCAATGATGGCATATCTGACCCTCAGCAATCACTAAGACGAAGTAGCATTGCGACTAGTTAGGCAGACTGCCAATTTGTCTCCTGATTGTTCTGCTTTCAACTTTTTCCAGGCTGTCGTACAGCTGTCCATGAAGCCTGTGAGAAAAGGACAAAGTTGTTGTAACGATTAATTGGGTTGATAGTTGTCCTAGCTATATGCCACCATTGTATACCCTGACTCTTTAATGTAGTGCTTTGCCATAGGAGTCTGTGCGTCGTGCAACCATGCATTCAGGACTTTGTACCTAAAGGCTATGTTTTCATTGTCATACTTTTCCTCTCTTATAGGCGCAGTTGAACGTGTAAAGAAAATTAGAGATTATGCCTTTGTACATTTTAATAATCGCAATGATGCAGTGGAAGCGATGAATGCATTAAATGGCAAGGTATGAAATGCATGATTTTATGAACATCTGAATAAACAGCCATGACATCAGTCTGAGTGGGCAAATGCTTACAGTACACGTATAGTGAGCTTTGCTTTTGCCTGGCGATCTCCAGCCCCGTATTGCACATGAGCCGAACGCAGTTGCGAGATTTCTGGGACAGGAGCAATTACATGTATACTGCCCGGCCCTGTCACTCAAAGTGATGGGGGCGCAGCCAGCAGGATAAATAGGAGGGGTCTCTGGGTGCCATGAGGTGCAATGGCAACACCCTCGCTGCACAAAGGGGCTAATTAGAATGTCATAAAATGTGTTTGTCTCAGAATTATGACCACTGATCAGGGTGGGGGAAAGGCCATTGTATTCAGGGAGAAAGCGCACATTCACATAGAATGTGCTGAAAGAATTCCGTTAATGCTTTTAGTATTATTATTATTTATTCTTATTAAAGCACCATTCATTCCATAGCGCTGTACATATGAAAAGGGGTATACATACAGACAATTGCACTAAGCTATGTATATTTTACTAGATACTAAGGGGGTCATTTATTATACTGAAATACCCCTATATTCGGCATATTTCTGGGATAGGTGCAAAGGTTAGTAGAGTTGCTATCTGTGAATTCGCCCGGCTCACTAGTCTAAAATTGTGGGCGTGGTGCAGGCGGGGAAGGGGATGGACTGGCAGGCCTGTCTCATTTACCGTTTTCTACGACTGTTTCAGGTGTAGAAAAAGGTCTAAATGTAAGACCACTTGGAAGCTGTCTTACATTTAAAACTGGCACTGGATGCGCAAAACTTATGGAGGGGCCTGCGCCTAAAATGCCGGTCTTAATAAATGTGCCCTTAAGAATCCATTGCAATGCATTCTTGAGTATTATGCACATTTTAGTTTAAATACTTTTGAAATAGTGAATGCCACTGGTGCTGCCACACAGTCCCCATTCAGGGTGCAAGAGCAACACTCGAAGACAGTCAAGTTTTGTGCACCCTCCTGCTCTTCTTCCCATCTCACAGCATCATACAACGACTGAGGCAGTAATATTTCAGCTGCATTCTCCTCCCTCATTTGGAATTTACTGTTACACTAGACTGAGGAGGTTCCTGAACATTTACAGAGACCCCCAAATACAGTGTAACATAGTGGGTGTAAACTCACTGTGCCACTGAAAGGATTTGACTTGGGGCTACTTTGATACTTTGGTATTTAGTGCAGCATGGGGATCTAGACTTTGCTCCAAGGGCCAACAGGGTGCTATCTCTAATAGTGTCCGTTCAGTGTCTGCTGACCTAGGTCAAGAGACACCGGCCCCTAGACTTTGCCCCAGGGGCCAACAAGGTGCTATCTCTAGGAGTAGGGTCAATTTAGAGTCTGCTGACCTAGGTCAAGAGACACCGGCATGACACCAAGTGGACAGGAATAGAACATAGTCTGAGGCCAAGAGAGGCAAAGTCTATTCAATACTGTAAAACAGGCAATAGGTCAGGTCAGTCAGTATACTATCAATAAAGTTATCAGAAAAAAGTCAGGCACGGGAAGTCAGAACACACAATAGCAGCTACCTTCACAAAATCTAAACAAGCTAATAATCTTATTGCTCAGGCACCTTCCCGTAGGGAAGTGGATTTGGTTAAAAAAGGCATAACTCATTGTAATGCCAGTTTTTTCACCAAAATTGGTACGGCCTCTATATCAGCAAACCGAGCTCCAGAGCAGTAATTCTCATTCCCTTTGATACCATTCCTATATCATTGAGTTTTATTAGCATGTGAGTATCTTATCTTTTTTTTTTTCTAGATTATAGATGGCTCTCCCATAGAAGTAACCTTGGCTAAACCAGTAGACAAAGACAGTTATGTAAGATATACAAGAGGAACAGGAGGAAGAGGTGCTGCCATACAAGGAGAATATGCATACACGATAGGCCATGTCTATGACCCAACTACGGCATATCTTGGAGCACCTGTGTTTTATGCGCCACCCACCTACACTGCGACCATCCCCAGCTTCCATTTCCCTGCTCCAAAAGGCTATGTCAGTAACCGTGGCCTCATCCGACCTCCGTCCGTCAGAGGTAACAGCACAGTAACTGAATTCAATGAATCTGTATTAAGTGTAATAAGTGTTGGCACTTGTTATTAATTGAGAAGGCAGACCATGACATGACAATTTAGAAATTTAATTAGCTGTTTAGAATCCCACTGCAAGTTAGTTCTATGTAATTTATTTAATTACAATCCTAATCAGTCACCTGTGTAATATACAGGGAGCAGTTACTAACCTGAAGTTTTGCATAATGCGTGTCTGATAATACTTACCTTGTAAATAGATTAGAGAGAGTATGAAAAATGACGGTAAATTAATCATTGCTTCTAAAATAGAACAGAATGAATTGCACCATAGCTTACTGCTGTTTAATATTCGTAATGGAATTGTAATATAAATGGTTGTAATCGCTGTTATTTGGGTTAATTCAAACCAATTTATGCAGACACCTACTGCTCTAACGTCAAACTGAAAAGTGATTGAATCTCCTTTGTATAACAGAGTTAAAAACAGGAAGACACAAGTTAGAATGTTCTTCTAACTATAGTATTGTTCAATCTCTGCAAATGGCATTTATTATGTAGAGAAAGTTAATACAAGACACTTACTAATGTATTGTGATTGTCCATATTGTCTCCTTTGCTGGATAGACTCATTTTTGCATCACATTATACCGGGTAAATAAAAGTCTACTAAACATCTACTACTAAACTATAGCTCATAAACTTCTAGTTTTAAATGTGTGGTCATATAGTGTAATGGTAAGGCTTGATGGCTGCCATACAGCTCTCGGGTTCAATTCCTCGACATGTGGAATGTTTTTTGTTTTTTTAATAAAGGTTATGGCAGAAAAGAGGTATTCCAGCTGTGAGAAGTTATCCTTTGGATAGGGGATAACTATTAGATTGTTTGGGGGTCCTACCACTGGGACTCCCATCAATCATGAGAACCCATATCCTATGAATGGAGCAGTAGTTTAGGCATATGCACTGCCGATTCATTCATTTCTATGGGAGTTCTGGAAATAGCAGAGAGCTGTACTTGCCAGTTTTCAGAATTCCTGTAGAGATTAATGGGGCAACTGTGCCCGACGTGCCACTACATTTATTTCGGGGGGCCTCTAGTGGTATGAGTTCCTAGTTCTCATGATCAGTGGATGTCTCAGCATTAGGACCTCCACCAATATAATAGTTATACCCTCTCCTGTGCATAGGGGATAACTTCTCACAATCAGAATACCCCTTCAACAGATTTCTGCAAAGTTAACGCTACAAAAAATACTGGAGCAAAAACCATTACAATAAATGCATTTTTTATATAGTTACTATTAAATATTACAAAACAGTATTTTACTATGCTACTATGGTAATTGCTAAACAGCCTAAATAAAAATGGTGCAATTGTTTTTCCCTTCATTTTAGTAATATACTATTTATTTAATATAAAATCCTATGTTTCATAGTAGTACAAGTCTATAGTGTAATGGTAAATCACTGCCTACTCTACAGAAGGTATGGGTTTCAAATCCTGTGCTGGGAGAGGACCCCTCCCCTAACCTACATCTAGGGGAAGGGCAAAACTGCCTCATTAGTATTCACTGCACTGAAGTGAATATTAAAGAGGTTGTGCAGAGCTATAATATTGATGATGTCAGGAAAGGGGCTCCACTCAACCATGACCACTTTTAGAAGCCAGTTCAGAAAAGCCTATGATTGGTTTTCCTAATAAACATAATAATGTACGCAAATACGTACATAAGGGTGCATTCACACAAATGTATGTATTTTGTGGCCCGCAAAACACGGATCCGCAAAAAATACAGCTGACTTCTGTGTGACATACATGTTGCATTTGATTTTTTTTGCAGATCCATTGTAACAATGCCTATACTTGTCTGCAAAATGGACAAGAACAGAACATGTTCTATCTTTTTTGCGGGGCTAGGGAATAGACATACAAATTCGTACAGCGCATGGTGTGCTGTCTGCATTTTTTGCAGACCCATTGAAGTAAATAGGTCTGCATTCTATCAGCAAAAAATACAGATCAGATGTGAATGATAAATACGGCTGTGTGAAAGGGGCTTATAGTGGGAAAATGCACACAGTTACATAGTAAAGAGATAATAAACACAATGATGTCACTGTACAGAGGTAATAAACATAGCGATGTCACACTAAAAAGATAATGTACAGAGTGATGTCACTGTACAGAGATAATAAACACAATTATGTCACCCTGTGCATGAGGTAATCATTTTAAGAGGAGATAGACTCCCCTTGGTTGTTGGACTCCATAGCATCAGCTCTGTCTGCTACCCAGGTAGTTACGTCCATGCTCTTAATGTAATAAACCTCACATACAGTGGCATGCAAATGTGTGGGCACCCCTGGTCTAAATTACCATTACTGGGAACAGTTAAGCAAGTTCAAGATGAAATGATCTCCAAAAGGCATAAAGTTAAAGATGACACCTTCCCTTTGTATTTTAAGCAAATAATATTTTATTTTATTTTTATGTTTTATATTTTCAAAATAACTAAAAAGTAAAAGGGCCCAAAGTAAAACTTTGGGCTCCCTGCATGGTTAGAACCTAGTAGCACCCCATTTGGCAAGAATCACATCTTATAAATGCTTTTTGTAGTTAGCCAAGAGTCTTTCAATTCTTGTTTAAGAGATTTTCATCCATTCTTCCTTGAAGAAGTCTTCCAGTTCTGTAAGATTCCTTGGCTATCTTGCATGCACTGATTGTTTGAGGTCTATCCACAGATTTTCAATGATGTTCATATCAGGGGACTGTGAGGGCCATGGTCAAACATTCAGAATGTGCCTTTTGATGTAGTGTATTGTGGATTTTCAGATGTGTTTAGGATCATTATCCATTTGTAGAAGCCATCTTTTTTTCAATCTCAGCTTTTTTACAGTTGGTGTTATGTTTGCTTCCAGAATTTGCTGGAATTTCATTGAAGCCATTCTTCCCTCTACCCGTGAAATGTTCCCCTTACCATTGGATGCAACACAACCCCCATGATTAATGGTTGGAGAAGTGTTCTTGTCATGAAATTCTGCAAAATCTTTGCTATCTTCTTATCACCTTCTCCTGCTTTGTAGGCCTCAACCATTTTCATTTTCAGAATGTTAGGCGGATGCTTAGAAGACCCCATGGCTGCTGTTTTTTGGGTCAAAATTAGTGGAGTCTGGATATTTATAAAGCTTTGAAATTTTCATCACCTGGCCTTTCCTAACGATTGTGATCAAGCCTTGACCCCAACTGGCTATTTAAGGTCTGAGACCTTGGTCAAAGTTATCTAAGCACTCAAATCTCCTTGGGTTCCCATACTTTTGCAAAGTACTCCTTTCCCTTTTTCACAAAATTGTACAAAATCAAAATAATGTACTGATATTGCTTAAAATGATGAAAAGTGTGTTTAACTTTATGCCTAGGTCAGACTGCAGGGACCCCTACGTTTTAACCCCCAATTGTACCTTTAGTAATAAACTTGCAGGAATAATAAAGGAAGAACATAACATAGAGATATAAGAAATATGCTCCAGAATTGCTACTACATGTGAAATGCAAGAAACCCGTACGGAGTGGTGACAGGTCCTCTTAGAGACACACAGTTACTTGGTTGGCCCACAGACACATGGTGACATGCAAATGATCATTGGTTTAATCACGAAAAATGAGTTTGTACATAGGCTGCTCCTGCCTTTTCCTATAGTTCATATAAACCTTAGTTCTTAGAACTCAGAATTTTGCTATTCCTGTGTTATTCGTACCAAAAATATGTTAATAATATGGTGGGTCCCTACACAGTATGACCACTTCTCAATGTTGGTTTCAGAGTGTACCTGGGCATGCACCTTTGACAAGGGGAATGGAAGCACCCCGTTGCCTATTTTATGCAATCCCAGTAAGAATAACAGAGGAACTGTGCAATACATAGTTCCGAATGGTGCACTGAAATACTGATATCTGCGACTTTGCCCAATTCACTCTAAGTCTAGCAGGCCCATCTCATAAATCATTTTTACGCGTGTTTTAGGCGTAGAAAATTGTCTAAATGTAAGACAGCTCGGAAGCTGTCTTATATTTAGAACTGGTGCCAGATGCGCCAAAGTTATGGAAAGGCTGGCCCCTCTTCATAACTTCGACGGATCCTCTGCCAGCTATGGGGCTTTATTAAGCCCGGCGTCTAAAAAGCTAGTCTTAAAAAATGTGCCAATATAGGTCTTTAAGGCAGATTAAGTATGTTTCGCAGTCCTTTCTTTATATGTTATTGACCGTAAAAGGCCATTCTTTTGTCAATTGGGTAGAACTAACCTAAAGCCTGTACATATTAGACTAAAAGTCTTCAATGGACGCTATAGGTGACTCATGTGATCACTGTCCCGATTTAGCATCAGGTGATCACATGTACATTTGACAATTCATGAAAATGAGGGATGTTGGTAATCTAAAGCTATCAAGAAAGAATGGACATTCTTTACGTAATCTAGACAGTAATAAACCTTGCAATGTGTTTAAAGCAATTAAAAGGCAAAAGGCTATAATCTGTGCTTTAATTTTATAGACAGCTGGAGCCACTGTGTGTTGGACAGCTATCAAACAATGGATCTGAATATGAATATTACAAGTGTATCATAAAAGCTGGGTTTTTCTAATTTCCCCCCAGTTGGATACCTCTATAGTGTTCAACTATACATCGCCGACATATAGCCTAGTCAAGAGGGGGAATCATGATTATACTGGTTTTATTTGAAATCTGATGATTATCTGACCACAGAGGGCATAGTTCCTATTATTCATAGTCAGTAGCATGTTACTGTCTGTTGGAATGGTAATCCTTATGGCACCTGCTACCCGCCCTGTGGTGGTCTCATTAGAAATCAAGCAATAAGATACCTCTCTTTACCTTTTTTTAAAAAATTTGCATTTAATATAACATTGCTAAATGTGACTCCATTGTTTCAAGCACGTTCAACACCCGTGGTACTAGCTTCTTCATGATATCATGGATCTGGGTGATTTTCTGCTGATTTGATTCAGTTTAATGCCTTCTTACATTCCTAGAAATTTACATGAGTGTACCTGTAGGGGCTGCAGGCGTTAGAGGACTGGGAGGACGGGGATACCTGGCATATACTGGCCTGGGCCGTGGATGTGTAGGATACCAGATGAAAGGAGACAAGAGAGGAGAAGAGAAGCTCTATGACATTTTACCAGGAATGGAGCTCACCCCTATGAGTGCTGTTGCTTTAAAACCGCAAGGCATCAAACTGGCACCACAGGTAGGCTGGATTCTTTTATGCAGTCCCTTATGATGTACGTAATAGTCCTGGATTAGGAACAGGATTACTACAACAGATTGAATATAGATGAAAACATTGGTTATAGCATGGAATCTATATCAATATCATTAAAACACCATAAACAATTATAAATTGTAATAATAATTATAATTATACATGATGATACAACTGTAAAGAGATTGTCCAGATTTTATTTATTTTTAAAAAATTTGTACCCCAGTCTGCAATACTTGTGTTCCCCGCAGCGTCATTCCAGCTCCCTGGCTGTCTTCACTGATCGTCCAGTCCCCATCTGTTAACTTCCACATGGAGGGGGACCTGTGCACTGCTGCAGCCAATGGATGCCCTCAGCGGTGACGAGTCCCCAAGTGGCACATGACCCAGCAGCGGTGTGCTGCTTGAGGATATGTCACTATTCATTGTCTGCTGCAGCCTACGTTACCCCATTCGTGTGTAAGTTAACAGATAAAGACCAGAAGACCTGTGAAGACAACCAGGGAGCCAAAGCCAAGCGTCAGGAGCAGTAGGGAGCAAATTAAATAAAAGAACCTGGATAACCCCTTTAAGATGCTAGAATGTTCTAGAAATGATGTGCAATAGAAAGGGAAACATTGATTGTATCAGATCTACATTGCGTAAATTACCTCTTCTCAATGATCTGCCTTCATCTGTAATATTTTCAGTTCTAAAATATAAAAGTAGAACATGAAATAGAAGTCTAATAGTAGAATTTGACTAATACCTTTTTTGTAGAACATCACTGTGTTGAACAGGCTACAGCCAGGTCTACTCCAAGGTCTACTAAACCCAACCCAATACAACGCACTTCAATTAAGACAGATTTTCAGTCATTTTACCTAACAGGGATTACAATATCTTAAGGCACCCATACACATTAGTTTAAAGCTGATCAAAGCTGATGATTTTAACCAATAGTTTGTTGGGTGAAATTGGACAGTTGTGGGAAAAGGTTCCCATTTTTCAGAATGATTATTCATCCATTGCTTAATATCTTGCAACATGTATGGCCAGTTTGACTGAAATGTCTGTATGGCCATGTCTATGAAACAATTATTCACCAACCATCCAACCTACTTCTATCAAATGTGCATGGCCACTGTTAGAGAGAGGTCTTTATATTTTATGTAACCGCAACATGTTTTCCAGTGACATGAAAACTCTACAATCCAGAACAATAACTGAACCAGACCACTATTACCCCAAGCTGTGCACTCTGGAAATGACAGTGTTAATCATTCCAAACCCTGTAAACATGTATAGCTATTTTTGGGCTTGTCAACTTCATTAAAACATTTTTTTAACTGTTTCCTTTCCAAAGGGCATATCATAGAGGGAATACTGAACCAGACACTAGCCTTATTCTCCACCAAATATACCAATGCCATCCAATAATCACAAGGCCATAACCATTAAAGGGGTATTCCGGTAAAGTAACTTAATTTTTGAAAAACTGTATTAAGGCTGCAAGCTGTGACCCAACCAGAACCCATACCTATACATATAACCAGGGCTTCAATTTACCTTGCAATCCATTTGTCTATCTGCTGTGTGAGCCTGCAACACACAGGATCATGGCGACTGATCTTCTCTCACAAAACTGCAATCCCCACAATACCTAGCTTTCCTGCTGTGAGTTTGTGCTTCTTCATGACTGTTGATGTTTACTGATTGGCTGCCTGATATCACAGTCCGGTCATGCCCTCTCTACTCAGTAATCAGCAGTACACCGACATTTAGCTAGAAAATTGATAGCAACACACTGAGCATGCTCGACCTAACAAAGGCTCAGAACTACAGGCCACTGCCATGGTAACTTATGAGGAAACACAGTGGGCAGCAGAGAGAACTGACAATTAGAAACAGAAGATGCAGAGGCAAAAACGGGTAATAAATACAAGTAATTCCTCATGTATACACACAATGAACTATTTTGAGACATCACCTGGCTGAAAAGTTATGCTTTCATCTAAAATGGAACTTCATTTGATGACTCTCTATCTCTTACAATCAGCACCTTAATTTATGTATTGGGCCAATACCAAGATAAAGTAATGCCTACAGTGTCCCAATTTAAATGATGTTGGGCCATTAGAATATTCCCTGAAAGAGGCGAGGACATCTTAAGACATAACAGGATTCCATAACACAAGGTTCATATTAAGGTTCAGGCCTGTGTTTTGTAGCATAATAGGTGACCTTTCTTATTTTTAGAAATAGTCACATGTACAATTTGGCAAATTCAGAATATCACGAGTTGGATGAGTGCAGAGAGCTATTGATGAGAACAGTGCCAATAACTGTCCGTTGTGAGACACTTCAGTATAATTGCGGTTCTTGGATTACACTATTGCGTTAGTACAGGGAGCAAGAACTTCAACTCTGGAGCAAATTCCTTTCTACACTCGAAAAACATACTTCAAATGTGTTCTCACATTACATAGAGAGGGACATTTTTCTGGTACGAAATATAAATAACAACATGTGTACACCCTGGTATAAATATGTTTGCACTTTTTGTTATTCATTATTGCCCAGTGTGGAACCCAGTGTGGGGTTGATAGCCCTACCATGTTTATATATGGAGTTACGAGCCCCACTTGGGATAGGATATGATGTTTGTAATTTTTAATTATCTAATATATAAAGCTGAGTGTATGTGTGTGTGTGTGTATGTCGGCTAAAGGAATCCGCACCGCTGCAGCTACAATCACAAAATTTGGCACATATGTACATCAGGTGTCCGGGAAGGTTTTAGAAAAGTTTTCAGCTCTCCAGGACGTACTCTTCCTGAGATATTCCCAAAAAATGCATTGGCCAATTGTAGCCTGGTCACATGACCCTTATCAGCCAAGCTCACAGGCAGGCTCCACACACCAGGTTTCTATGACAACCCAGCCAGTTCACTGCTGTAGGTCTGCATTAAAGAGGCAGAGCACTGTGGATGACAATGGTAAAGGGGTATTTCGGTTACCATAAATATAACTTATGTTTTAGACTAATTCATGATCAATCATTACCATATAATGTAAATTTCACATATTTACTGTTCAGTAGTAATAAAAGATGTATTCTTCCACTGCTACCCACCTTCCTCCTAAATTACTATGGCATCGACCTGTAATTGAGGCCACCGTCAAAAGAAAGACTTAAAAGCCCCACCCCCAGATCCCACTAAGTCACGCCCCTGACTCAGTCAGGCCATGCCCCTTCCATGCCGCATTTGACCGGGATTAAAAATATAGGTAAAAATCAACTTCTTTCAGCTGCAGGGGTGGGGGGAGGGTGACTTTCTCTCTGCAGCTCATTGCTCAGACTGCACAGTGCTGCTGCTGAGAGTGAGCTGTTCAAAATGGACATCCCTGTGTCCATTCATGCCCTGCACATGACAGAGGACAGGGAGTCTGAAAGCCAGACTGTCCAGCCTAAAACAAGACCTCTGGCCACCCTAGGGGCAGGCTGATGTTAGGGTGGCCAGATGTCCGGCTTTAGGCTGGACAGTCCAGTTTTCTGGCTACCTGTTCTCGGTCCGACGCAGTGCCTGGACAGACACAGGGATGTCCACCCTTTCAGTAGCTCACACTCAGACAGCTTCTCCTCCGTGTCTTCATGGAGCCAGGGGGGCGTGGCCTCATGTTTAGTGGTGTGTCTTCATGGGAACTGGGGGAGCTGTTTCACGTTTGGGGGAATGGCCGGTGAGGTCTGGCTTTCTGGGGTGAAAACAGTGGCCACTCTAGCTGCTGTGGAGGTCACAGTTAAAGGGGCGGGCTGCTGTGAAGGTCACAGTTAAAGGGGCTGGCTGCTGTAGAGGTCACTGTTAAAGGGGTGGGCTGCTGTAGAGGTCACTGTTAAAGGGGCGGGCTGCTGTAGAAGTCACTGTTAAAGGGGCGGGCAGCTGTAGAAGTCAATGTTAAAGGGGCGGGCTGCTGTAGAGGTCACTCTTAAAGGGGCGGGCAGCTGTAGAAGTCACTGTTAAAGGGGCGGGCTGCTGTAGAGGTCACTCTTAAAGGGGCGGGCTGCTGTAGAGGTCACTGTTAAAGGGGCGGGCCGCTGTAGAGGTCACTGTTAAAGGGGTGGGCTGCTGTAGAGGTCACTGTCACCTTCAGCTAGTTTATTATAAAGCAGTATTAGTTATATGGTGTTATATATAAAAGGGTTTTAGCACATGCCATACACTGAAAAAACAAGTACAATAAACACGAACAGACTGAATGATAGTAACAGACAAGGCCTTGGCCATGAGGGCTTCCAATCTACAAGGGAAGGGGTAGGTGAGGGTAGAAGCTGCTTCTTATGGCTTTGTGGAGGCAGAAGGGCTAGTGTAGGCTGTATGCTTTCCTAGAAAGGTGGATTTTCAAGTTGCTTTTGAAGGACTCAAAGCTAGGAGGTTTAAGAGGAGCAAACAAGAGATCAAAGAAGGAGATCTTGTAAGGACCAGTGATTACGATCAGGGCATGTTCACAAAGTGGATTTTCTACATGAGTTTCAGTATGTATTCTGCATAAAATCTGCATGGATTGTGCTTAAAGTTTTTATTTTGGACACATATTTGTTTATATAATAGTAAATCATAAAATTTTCAGATATACATGTGTTACATACAAATTCTGTATGCATACTGTACCTTTCTGATATCAGGCAGTTGACCCCTATATGCAGTAGCATGATATAACCCATGTATCAGTCCTAACAGAAACATGGCATCAGTCATGTCACACTCTTCACATCATATAATCCCTGAAATTCAGTAAGCAGCAGTGTTACATACATGTGCTGGGTCAGCACACAGGGCGCATTCAGGTGATAAGTAAATTGGACTAGTGGTGGAATTATGATTTTATTGTGGTTATTACTAGAGATGAGCAAGCATACTCGTCCGAGCTTGGTGCTCATTCGAGTATTAGGGTACTCTTAAGTGCTCGCTGCTCGGACGAGTATCTCGCCATACTCGAGGAAATGGCAACTTCCGCATCGTGCTTTTTTGGCGCCTATAAATACAGCCAATCACAAGCCAGGAGACTCTACGGTACACCCAGCATCACGTGGGGCCCTTACATGTCGATAGCAGGGGTTGGCTGGCCTGATCAGGTGACCCTGGAATATACTAGTGACTGGCTGCGGTGCTCGGCTCAGATGCCGTCTGGATGTCGTTAGGGATAGAGCTGCTGCCTTTCAGGGACAGTGTTAGGGCCTGCATTTAGTTCTCTGTTAGGCAGGAATCACCCACAAAGAACCCAACAGCCCTTCTAAGGGCTAGAAGACATTTTTTTTTTGTCTCCTGGCTTGGCTGGCTGGCTGGCACTAGTAGTGCAGCTATCGCCATATATAACCCCCTTTTTTTTATGTTATATCTCAGTGATACAAATCCATTGCACACAGCAGTGTGGAACCATTCTGTGTGTCACAGTTCAGCACACTCACTCCAATCCATATATACTCTCCAGGTGACACTTTCTGTACGTCACAGAATACAACCAAGTCATTTGCTACCAATAACGTATACAGCTTGATCCTAAAAATCTCTGTGCGACATTTGTCTGGGTCGCAGTCTAAATAGCCACCGTTAACAGGGTGTGAGTTAGGTCTCCGATAGTTCCTGCACGTCACGTTGTCAAAAAAACTAAACTAAAAAAAAAATATTTAAAAAAAATTAGTTTTTTAGTTGTTTTAGCTCAGTGATACAAATCCATTTTACTCAGCTGCGTGTAACCTTTCTGTGTGTCACAGTTCAGCACACTCGCTCCAATCCGTATATTCTGTCCAGGTGACACTTCCTGTACGTCACAGAATACAACCAAGTCATTTGCTACCTGTCACGTATACAGCTTGATCCTAAAAATCTCTATGCGACATTTGTCTGGGTCGCAGTCTAAATAGCCACCGTCAGTAGGGTGTCAGTCAGCTCTACGATAGTTTCTGCACGTCACGTTCCAAAGAAAACAAAAATCCAAAACAAAATATACAAAAAAAATTAGTTTTTTAGTTGTTTTAGCTCAGTGATACAAATCCATTTTACTCAGCTGCGTGTAACCTTTCTGTGTGTCACAGTTCAGCACACTCGCTCCTATCCATATATACTGTCCAGGTGACACTTTCTGTACGTCACAGAATACAACCAAGTCATTTGCTACCAATAACGTATACAGCTTGACCCAAAAAATCTCTGTGCGACATTTGTCTGGGTCGCAGTCTAAATAGCCACCGTTAACAGGGTGTGAGTTAGGTCTCCGATAGTTCCTGCACGTCACGTTCCCAAAAAAACTAAACTAAAAAAAAATATTAAAAAAAATTAGTTTTTTAGTTGTTTTAGCTCAGTGATACAAATCCATTTTACTCAGCTGTGTGTAACCTTTCTGTGTGTCACAGTTCAGCACACTCGCTCCAATCTGTATATACTGTCCAGATGACACTTTCTGTACGTCACAGAATACAACCAAGTCATTTGCTACCAATAACGTATACAGCTTGACCCTAAAAATCTCTGTGCGACATTTGTCTGGGTCGCAGTCTAAATAGCCACCGTCAGTAGGGTGTCAGTCAGCTCTACGATAGTTTCTGCAGGTCACGTTCCAAAAAAAACTAAACTAAAAAAAAAATATAAAAAAAAAATTAGTTTTTTAGTTGTTTTAGCTCAGTGA
Organism: Rhinella marina; assembly: GCA_900303285.1. NCBI lineage: Eukaryota > Metazoa > Chordata > Amphibia > Anura > Bufonidae > Rhinella > Rhinella marina. The sequence continues at coordinate 461 of ONZH01019735.1, read as the reverse complement.
TACAAATCCATTTTACTCAGCTGCGTGTAACCTTTCTGTGTGTCACAATTCAGCACACTCGCTCCAATCCGTATATTCTGTCCAGGTGACACTTTCTGTACATCACTTAATTAAACCAGACTGAACAAGTTTGTGGGTTTCAGTACACCAGGCCCGTTTATTTTATTTTTTTTTATATCATACACTTATATACAGAAAATGTTGAACCCCAGGGCTAAGGGTCGAGGACGAGGGCGTGGGCATTCAATTACTGCAGGGGGCAGAGGCCGTGGTCCTGGGCAGGGTGAGACAGTACCTGCTGATGAGGGAGCTGTGGAACGCCTCAGAGCTACACTCCCTAGCTTCATGTCTCAACTTACAGGGACACGTGGTAGAGGACTGTTGAAACCACAACAGTGTGAACAGCTGATCTCGTGGATTGCGGACAATGCTTCAAGTAATTTGTCCACCAGTCAGTCTTC